>PVJA010018977.1:0-39076 GCA_004027025.1 Myocastor coypus
GATAGATAGATAGATAGATAGATAGATAGATAGATAGATAGATAGATACATCTATATACAGAGAGAGAGAGAGAATGCTGCTGTGGAGTCCCACCCAACAGAAAGCTGGGCTTCAAAAAAGTTTTCCATGTTTCCTCATTCACCTTGGTGCTAGATCTCTGCCCCAAGTCAAAATTACCATGAAACTCAAATATTTTTATTTCATTTTGACGCGGAGCCAGCCACAACAGAATAACTAATGACACTTATGAAAGTGGGCTTCCCGTCCTGCTTCAAAAAATGGCAAGAATGGTGCAGTAATTGTGTTTGAAGAGAGGAGAAGTATTCTGACAGGCATAACTGGCCCTGTGTCTTTACCATGACACACCTCTTAAAAATGTAAGCATTCTCTGTCATTGCGTTACCCCTTGCACACTGGCATGCGTCTACTTTGGCTGATTGGTGAGGACACTTCCCGAGAGATGGTTAGTTTGTTTCTAAACTTGCTTACCCCACTTCTTCACTCTATAATGATTACACTACTTAATTATATATCACACACACAAAATCCCTCTGTGAAAAAAGGTTTTATATGCATGAATATGAAGGAAAAGGCTTTGGAAATATTCTATAAAAGCAAATCACAATAAAAAGCAAATCACTCAAAATATTTTCATTTAAAAATATGGGCAAAATCCAATCATTTCTACACACTAGCAGCCTATAATAGGAGATCAATTTTTATAATGTCATTGACAGCCCACAAAATATGAAATGTTTAGGTACAAATTGAATAAAACATGTAGAAGATCTGTAAGCTGAAAACTACAACGCACAGATAAGAGAAAGGAAGACCTAGGTAAAAGCAGATGCGCACCATATTCATTGGCTGGAAAACACAGCATAGCAGAAGCATTGATTTTTTTCTGTTGTAGCTCTACAGATATAGTACAGTTCCCACCAAAATTTAAGCTGTATACTGCATAGACAAGCTCATTCAATTTCACGTAGGAAAGCAAAGTAACTAGGATAGCTAAAACTATTTCAAAAGGAAAAAAAAAGTTGTGCTAGTCACACTCCTACAGTAATCAAGACCAAATGATACTGGCAAAGGGATGGATCCGTAGAGCAGGATAGTCTGGGAATCAGCCCACACAGATGTGGTCAAAGGACTCTGGCAAATATACAAAGAGAATCAGTGAAGGAGGAACAGTGCCACAATTGGATATTCATGTGCAGAGCTATGAGTTTTAACCAATGAACCCTACAGTGCATATTAAAAAAAAATAGCCCAGAATGGCACAGAGATATAAATAGACAATGTAAAACTATAAAACTTCTAGGAGAAAACAGAAAGTCTTTATGATCGGGGAGGAAAGGAATTGATAGACATGAGACCAAAAGCACGCTCCTGAAAGAAAACACAGAGAAGTTGCATTCTGTGAGAAACTGGACATGCTCACTCTACAAATGGACATTGTTAAGAGAGTGAAAAGGTAAGCCACAGCGTAAGAGAAAATGCTTTCAAACCATACACTAGCAGAGGACTGTATTCGGAAGACGTAAACAACTCCCCAGTTGAACAATAAGAAAATAGCAATCCAGTTCATGCATAGGTAAAAGACAAACTTCATTGAAGAAACTATAAGAATGACCAAGAAGGGGCCCGGCGGGATGGCTCAGTGGTCTAAAGCGCCTGCTTGGGGAAGCTTGGGCGGCTTGAGGGACCGCGGTTCGATCCCCGGCACCACATGCTGCGCCAGCCCTAACCTCAGGGCGGGCTGAGCCGGCCATAAAAATGAGTGAATAAACAAACAAAGGTTCTGAAACAAGAATAAAAATAATAAATAAAAATAAAAATTTAAAAAAAGAATGACCAAGAAGCACATAAAAGTATATGCAATTTCATTAACAATTAGGAAAACACAAAGGTAACCCATTGACAAATACACTACTACTACTACATCTACGAAAACAGGCAAAATGTGGAATCCTGACAATAACAAGGGTCGATGTGAATCAGCATGAGTAGAACTTTTATGCATTAGTAATGGGAATGCACCTAGGAGATTGATTTGTGACTTTTTTTGTGCAATGTTAGATATATGTTTGTTATATCATTGAACACAGTTATTTGCTTTCCAAAGTTATCACACTCACAGTCTCATATAAAATACCTTTTTTATCCTTACAAACAGTATTTATTTTTTTTAATTTTATTAATTTTAATGAAAAAGAAATAACAATGATGCAGTCTCACAACAGGTTAGTAGGATGGAAACAGTAATTAATACAATGCATATTGTCTTCATAGTAGCGGCTGAGAGTACAAGATGCAGACATGATATCTTTTCTAAACACTATTAGTGTGAATATTTCTTCTCATTGAACTAAGAGGAAGTAGTTGCATGTACAGTCCAATAGTCCATAATAGTAGTGGGTTATCAGCAGAACTGTCAGTGTCAGAAGCTGTTGACTTCAGCCTTTTACAGTTTAGCTTACTGATATGGCCTTGCTTTTTGTATCTTACAGTTAAACTTTTCTGCTGGATGGTTAAGACCAAGATAAAGCAAGACCTATGTAACAGAAAATGCTACTTTTGTATCTCCCAAGGTCAGTCAAGCCCTCAGGATTTATCTTGAAACTATGTACAGCATTTTGTAGTACTTTCGTCAGTGTCAGCCATCTGGATGAGTCACGGCGATTGCTTGACCAGTTTGCTCTCTGTAAAAGCCTGAGAGAATGTTTTCTTTCTAGGCAACTCTCCTTAGGCACACTATACCTCATCAATCCCTTTTTTCTGTGGCTCCATAATCTTCTTGAACAGAAAATTTGGGACACCACTGAGTTATAGAACATTACAGTACAGGTTCTCTTATGTCCTGAGTTCTCACTGACGTTGAGGAGCTAGGGCCAAAATATTGGCCATCCTTGTAGCCCTTCTTTTTCTCTAATTTTTTTGTCTGCAAATTTAAGTTGTTAAACATTCAGGAGAAGTTTAGTGATATTATTACTCTATAGCATAGGCACTTGAGCTTAATATCACTATCCTTCTGAATATCAAATGCCTTAGACTTAACATGGAACCTGTATTTTCCATCAATCATTGATTTTCTAATAAATCCTTATAGAATGTGATTTTTTAAAAAGTAATTAGACATTTTTACACAGAAATTTAGAAATCTAACCATATGCAAAAAAGTAACAGGGCTGGGGAGATAGCTCCGAGGCACAAGTGCCTGCTGGGCAAGTGCAAGGTCGTGAGTTCGAACCCTGGTCCCACAAAAAAAAAAAAAAAAAAAAAAAAAAAGTAGCAAGTCAATCCTATGATGTTGTTTTCTTATCTCTTACTCTCTGTTACTACCTTTTAAAAACCCCAGACATTTACTTGAGAGAGAGAATAGCCATAATTGATATGACATTAGAAGCGGCCCACATTTAGAAGACCAGAAGGATAGCATGGCTTTAGTATTACAGATTGCTATTCTCAGTGAGGAAATTTTGAAGACACCATGGTAGGCAAACAGTTCATGGACAAAAATCAAGCTGCATGAGTAACACTTGAAAGAATCAACAACTGGGACCTCGTCTTAAGTTTTCACATGTCAAAGGAAGTTACCAACAGAGTGTGTTATGGTTTATGTATAGTTGTTCCCCCAAAGCCTCATGCAGTCATTGGGTGGGGACTTCTATAAACTGAGACTTGACTCATGAGTCACTGGGATTATGTGTTTTAATACAGATCTAGAGTTTGAGACTTGATCCGTGATCCCTGGGATTATGTGTTTTAAGTACTTCTGGGATTATGGGTGTAGCCTGAGGTGGATAGGCTGAGGCAGAGAGCCTAAATGTAATCTAAAGAGAGACAAAGAGACAGACTCGCGCTGTTGCTCTCTGCTCCCATTTGGTCGGTTGCCTCTGTCGTGATTGTTGCTATTCTGCCACCATGAACTGGATGCTCTCTGCCCTGTTCCACTCAGCCTTGGGTCAGCCGAATATGGACTGAAACCTCGAGTAACTGTGAGCTAATAAACCTTTCCTTCCTTCATTTTGAGTGTTGGGTATTTGTCCCAGCAGCGAGAGAAAAGTAACTATGACAGAGTGAAAAGACAATCCAAAAAATCTTAATTAGTAAGCACTCAGACAAAGATCTTCACCCTAGAATGTGTAAGGAACTAAAAAAATTAGGACCCTATCCAGAAATGGGCATCTAAGATGAACACACACTTCTCAGAGAAAGAAATACTAAAAGCTTATAAATACATGAAGAAATGTTCCACATCGTTAGCCATCCATGAAATGCAAATTAAAACAAGACTTAGATACCATCTCACCCCAGAAAGAATGGCTACCATAAAGAAATCAACCAACAACAAATGCTGGAGAGGCTGTGGGGGAAAAGGAACCTTCACCACTGCTGGTGGGAATGCAGATTGGTGCAACCATTATGGAAAGCAGTGTAGAGACTCCTTAAAATATTAGGCCTGGAAATCCAGTTCAATCCAGCTATCTCCCTACTGGGAATTTTCCCAGAACTGAAAACATCACAACATAGTGATGTCTGTGTTGCTATATTTATAGCAGCTCAGTTTGTGATAGCCAAATCTTGGAAACAACCAAAATGCCTGTCACCTAAAGAATGTGTGAAAAATATGTGGTGTTTTTATACAATGGAATATTACTCAGCTATAAAGAATGGTGAACTCAGAGCCTTCACATAGAAGTGGTTATATGTTGAACATATACTCATAAGTGAAATAAACAGACCTACATATGTAAATATCATATGGTCTCCCTAGTGTAAGAACTTAAAATAAAAATGGAAAGATATAACACAGTTAAATGGAAAGCAAGAACTTAAGGATTAAACAATGAAGAGAGAGCAAGGGGAGAAGTTAGAAAACACGGCAGTGGCAAACCATGCATTTATATTCACAAGATGGTTAAGACAGTGGTCCTAAGAATCTCCCAGCAGGTTTTTGAAACTACCAGTTAATTGGTAGAATTCTCACCCTGAGTAACTATATATGCTGGTATATGTGAGCTAAAATACATTTGAATAATTTTCTTAACAGTATTTTGTTACATCTTATCCTTCAACCTAAATCAAGAAGATTTAGGTTTTCAGATGTGTACCATGTTTTCTTGGTGAGAATAGATTCTATGAATCAGCTATAATATTGTTGAAAAGATACGTAAGATTGGATTTTGTTGTTGTTGTTGTTATTGTTTATAGATATGCCCTCGAGAAATCAAATCCTACATTTTCACAAAAATCCTAAGCACCAATGTTTGTAACAGCAAACTGGAAAGGACCACAATGCCTTTCAACAAGCAAGGAGCTAAACAAATTGTGATGCAGCCATACAATAAAATGTTGCCTAGTAATGAAAAAGACGGGAGCTACTGACACACGCTGTTAGGGCTTGTGTCCGGGTTTACCACAGAGCCTCATGCTGTTGGGGATGCCATCTGCAGTTTGTGCTCAGTGTATGACCCAGTGCTGGGATTATGGGTGTGTTACACCTGCCCTGGGGCAGATAGCCCGAAGGCAACGTGAGGGAGGGAGAGGGGCTTGCTCTCTGCCTCCGCTGCTCCTCTTGTATTTTTTTTTTTTTTTAGTTGATGTAGTCATTTTGTTCTCAAAAGTATACATTTTGACAAAGGAGAGAAATAAAAATTCTCCACAAGCCATATAAGGTTATTTCACACATAATCTAACCAATAAGATATTTTACATGATATAATATAGTAAGCCACCTATCCTCTACACCACTCCTCCCACATAAAGTATATTGGGGAGGAAATCAGAATACAAATACTTAAATAGGAAAGTCACTTGAAAATTTCTATACTAACTACACAAGGCTTTTGTATTCTACATGTATTCAAATGGCTAATAATGCATTTGAATATTTTTAGTTAGATCTGTATATAAAAGAATGAACTCTGTAATATCACCTCATCACAAGTTATCTCCAATATCTTAGTATTCTGGATGTCTGGGAATGAGCTCCTCTTGTTTTGTTCTTGGTGTTTTCTGCCTCATGAACTGCCACCCCCTGCCTGTGCCACTCTGCGTTGGAGCCAGCTGAGTATGGACTAAAACCTCCACATGCTGTGGGGTTAAATAAACCTTTCTTTCCTTAACTTGGGTGTTGGGTATTTTGTCCCAGCAACAAGATAAAAGTCACCAAGACACGTGCAATGACTTGGATGAATCTCCAAGACACTCTGCTAAATGAAACACGACAGGCCTTAAAGTCATACCCTCCATGACTGATTCCATCATGTAGCAATCTTGAGTGAACAAATCTATCATGATGGATACACCATCAATGGCTGCGAGGAGTTATGTGGGGGAGAGCGAGTCACTGTGAAGGAGCCTATGGGCAAAGCTGGGGGACTGTGGAACTATTCTGTACCCTAATTACGGGAGTAGTTATATCCACCTATGCATAAATTAAAAAACTGAAAAAAATCAACTTCACTGTGTGAATATTTAGAAAGAAAATTTAAAACGTGGAAATGGTCAGGATAGGATAATTATAAAAGACTAGAGGAAAGATCTGAAATCTTACGAGTTCTCTGGTACTCAAATTATTTTGAAATAGCTTTAAATTTTGTATCCACCTTAGGGCAAATGTGTGCTGGGTAGAATTTACTTGTGGAAAATATAGAAGAGCTTTAGTTATCAGACTGAACAGAAAGAAAAAGTTCTGGTCCTACATCAAAAAGTTATTG
Organism: Myocastor coypus; assembly: GCA_004027025.1. Taxonomy (NCBI): domain Eukaryota; kingdom Metazoa; phylum Chordata; class Mammalia; order Rodentia; family Myocastoridae; genus Myocastor; species Myocastor coypus. The sequence continues at coordinate 6,724 of PVJA010018977.1, forward strand.
AGCACATCTTGACATATTTTAAATTTGAAAAAGAATCACCATTTTCACAGTTGTTTGCAAAGTGTCATTAACCAATTAACTTGTGATCTCACTGGATAAGAATGTGAGGGCCAGCAGGATGGCTCAGCAGTCTAAAGCACCTGCTTAGGAAAGCTGAGGTGGCCACAGGGACCATAGATCCCTGGCACCACATGCTATGCCAGCCCCGCACTCAGGATAGGCTGAGCCGGCCATAAGAAAAAAAATAATAATAATAAATAAATAAATTTTTTTAAAAAAGAATTTTGGAAGAGGCCCTTCATTATACTGAAGCTATTTGCTTTTCAAAGCTAGGAAGCTCACAATCTCATATAAAATACCTTTATTTTTGAATATATTTTCTTAACAGTATTTTGTTACATCTTACCCTTCAACTTAAATGAAGACTAGGTTTTCGGATGTGTACCATGTCTTGTTGGAGAAAATAGATTCTATCGATCAGCTATAATATTGTTGAAAAGATAGGTAGGACTGGATTTTGTTATTATTTTTGTTATTGTCGTTTAAATATTACAAAATAGTAATTAAAAAGCATCAGAAGCCATGAACAATTTTAGTAAATGAAGTAATAGGAACTCAACAATGGTTACTGTACTGTATGGTGTTACCTTCAAATTAGTTGGTTAGGTTATCAGATATAAACGTGAAAAATTGGTTTAAACAAAAATAACAACAAAAGTTACAAGAAGTTAAAAAGAATAAAAATTTAAGAAATTTAGCGCTCCATTTCTCTTCGTGGGGTACACCTTCTTCGCTTCCATTAGCGCCCAGTATGGGATGGGCTGAATTTCATACCGACAAAGTGTGCCTCTGCTCGCATTGCTAGGCTGAACTGAGAGAAAAGAAGAACCCGAACCCCACCAAAGCATGCAGTCGTGGCCCTCTCATTGCTGGGACTAAATGCCCAGCACCTGCAGCCTGCAGGTCCCTGGAGCAGCCCGGGGTCCTCTGCCGCGAGGCAGGCCCAGCATGGGGGAGGGGCCTACGGCAGTGCTCGCACACCTCGGCCTGGGTCCTGTTAGGGTTCGTCTCTGGGTGTCCTGCCAAGCCCCGTGTGGTCATGGGGGGCAGATTCCCAGGGGCAGCGGCATCTAGAATTTGCAACTGGTCCATTGTCTAGTGCTGGGGTAGGGAGTGTGGCGCTGCACCTGCCCTGGGGTGCGCAGGCTGCATACAACCACGGGGAAGGAAAGAAGCTTGCTGTCTTCACTCTTCCCCTTCTGCTCTTGTTGCTTTGGCCGTCTTCCCCAGACTCTGTAAGCTGTTGCCCCTCTGCACGCGCCACCCTGCCTTGGAGCCAGCTTACAATGGACTGAAACCACCATGAACTGTGAGCTAATGGGCGTTTCCTTCCTTAACTCTGGGTGTCAGGTGTTTCATCTCATTAATGAGAGAAAAGTAACCGAGACAGCTGTCACCATGGCTGTTTGTAGAAGTGAAAGCTCGAAAAAGTTTGTAGCACTGGTCTAGAGGAAGAAAAGGTGCTAATCCCGTGTCAGTCAGGAAACAGAGAAAGAAGGGAGGATCTGGGGACAAGGCTCCGCTTTCCAGGTCACACCCCTGGATCCACGTCCAGCCAGGCCCCATGCCCAACACAAGTGAGCCCATGGCCCAGTTAGGTTCCATGCACAGGAAGCATTGGGGACATCTTTTCTATACAGCGTGAAGTCCACCCCTGACCCACAAGAGATGCAAGCACATCTCTCTACACAAAATTCATTTAGTCCATCCCTAAGACTCCCCGAAGTCCTAACAGTTCTAGTGCAGCTGAAAACAGTCTCCTCGGAGACTCAAGACAAACTCTTAGCTGTGAACCTTTATAAAATGAAAAAAGGAAAGGGGGAGGGGGTTAAATAATCAACATACAATGGCACAGTATAAACACTCCCATTAAAAGAGAAAAATAGAGAAATAGGAATTAGACCAAAGCAACACCAAAACCTAGCACAGGAGACACTCAGGGCTATAGCTCTATGTCCAGTGCCCAGGACAGGCTGCGATGATGCATGAGTTTCAAAGGCTTGGCCAGCCCTGCCCTTGTGGCCACCTGCATGCTTGCGGCCCTCATGGCCTCTCTGAGGCTGATTTTTTTTTTTTTTTCCATTCCGGGGATTGAACTCAGGACCTTGCACTTGCCAGGCAAGCACTTATTCTAGTGAGCTACCTCCCTGGCCCTGCGGGGCTGACTCAGCCCATTGCCTCCTCCTTTCCTAAGCAGATGTCTCTCATTCCTGGAGCTCCACTGCATTCTCCACTTTACTCCCACAGCTTCGTGTTTCGCCCTCTAGGATACATCAGCTGGCCTTCCAGACCTTCTTCTGAGAGCAGGTAGAAGCCTCCCTACCCTACAACTTTTGCACTCTGCATGCCTGTAAAATTATCACCACGTGGATGAAGCCATGGTCTGCTGCTGGCTTCAGCCTTAGCTTGGTCCCCTTAGGCCATGGCTGCAGTGATTTCTGAGTGCCCGGATGGTTGAGCTCTGGATATAAATCCCACGGAAGACATTCCCTAGGCAGTCCTTGTTAAGCAAAGGTCAAGGGAGCCCTCTTAAATAAAAGCTTTATCACTTGGTAGCTTTGAGGCTGGAAATGATAGGGTCTTCCTGCTTCCCAAGGTGCCTTAAGCCATCTTTCCCTTGAACTGGATCCAAACATCTTGGCTATAATGCTAATTTTTTTCAGTGGCCATACTGTACTTTGCTCTAACTTTGCAGTCACTTTCTTTTCAATGAAGTTGCAAACTTGTCATATCTGCTCTTTGTCCTTGATTTTTGCTGTAGATCTGACTGAAAACACTAAAAGTGTCCAGGTCACAGCCTGAACACCAGGTTGCTTTCAAATTTCCTCCACCAGGTTAATTAGTCCTCTGTCTTTAATCACACAATCTTTGTACATCAGCAAAAGGAAGACAAAGGTTCTTAATATATTTGGTCGTCGTAGGGTCTCACTGCAGGATGAAGTGGTGGACTATGGCTTCATCCACATGGTGATATTTTAATTTCCCTCAACCCCCACGTGGTGATAATTTTACAGGCATGCAAAACGCAAGAGCTGTAGGGCAGGGAGTCTTCTACCCTGCTTTCAGAAGAAGGTCTGGGAGGCCAGCTAGTGTACCCTAGAGGGCAGTACATGAAGCTGTGAGAGTAACTCAGATTGATCCTCATGTTTTCAGCCTCCCTAGCACTGGTATTGCAGGTGTGTGCCACTAGACCTGACTCTGGCCAGCTCAGCCCACCCTGGGGGTGGGGCTGGCGCAGCACGTAGTTCTGAGGCTCGAACTGTGGTCCCTGAGCTTGCCTAAGCTTTCCTAAGTAGGCGCTTTGGTCCCCTGAGTTACCTCACTGGCTCAGCAAGACAAATGTTTTGCTAGGTTGTAACATACATAACCATTGGCCAGCCCTGCCCTTATGGCCCAGAGAGCCAACTGCCAGCAGAGTCCTTGCCCCCAGCAGGAGCCTTTGGAGTCGGCCCTTTATTTTCTGCATTTCTATCAGCACTCTGGTCTTCTGACCTCAAGTCAGAATTTTCCCTCAAGCTTGACTTACGGCCATATATGGTTTCTCAAGCTGGCATCTAATCTTTCAGAAGTCCTCTCACAACCCCGCTGCAAAGGCTGCCAAGCCACATACATGGTCAGGTATCGTCACAGCACCAAGCCCTCTCAGTACCAATGTTTGTATTTCTTATTGCTGGAACAAAATATGTAACACCCACCCTTGAAAGCGAGAGAAGTTTGTTCCTCATCAGAGTTTCAGTCTGTAATTGGTTGGCTCCAGCACCCAGCTGTTGTTCTCTCCCACTGGGTGGAAGAGAAGTTCAGACGGTCAGGCTGCGTAAGCCCGTGCCCACTAGCCTGCGCCTCTGTGCGGCCCTGGATCCTCCCCCACCTTCTTTGTCCCCACTGATCACCCTACCCTAGCTTCACTGTCGCTCCTCTATGGACTATTATTATTTGCTATAAACAGCAACTATCTCCTGGGGAGCAATGCAGCGCCTGCCTCAGATGCAGGCTACAGGGTCATGCACCTCCTCTTCGGAGAAATTGTAAAGGCTGAAGACGCAAAAAGGTGGTTCGCTTTTTGTTATCATCATGGGGCAGTCGGCGATGTTCCACTTCTCCCTGGACAAAACGTTGCTTTCTTGCAGCCTGAGTTCTAATCACTGGCGGAAGCGACTGCTGAGTTAAGAATGTGTGGGCGAGCTTTGAAATGTGCGCGCTTCTAAGGCTGACTCTTGAATAGACAACTTATTCCACAGTGAAGCTAATTCGGAGAAGTCACTTGTTATGAGGAGCTGCAGTACATACCAATTTATCTACATATGTTCCTTTTGAAAGCAAAATCAGGAAGATGTGGAAACTAGATCTGAATTCAGGAAAAATACCGCAGGGACTGTAAAAACGAAGAAGCAAATTGAACCGTTTCTACTCTGACATTCTGTATGACCATTTAGAATTTGTCTCAGCCTTTGAAATTTCGGAGTTTATTTTGAAGTGGAATGTTTGTGATTAACGGCCAAATGTATGCTCAGGTTTAAGGACTCTCCTATCTAAACATCTCTTGTTTCATGACAAAAAAAATTTCATCGACAAAAATCAGTAAAAATGATCTTTCAGGAGTGAACGTAGACTCCCAAGTCTTGCTAGCGCTGCTATTTCGACAAAGCCACTCACAGATTTGTACAAGCTATGGCTCAAAACAGAGGCTGGAATGTCGCTTTGATGGCTGCAGTAGATTAAAGTGCAGGTATGTTTTCACTTTGAAAAAAAAATTAAAGCCGGGCGTGGTAGCTCACGCCTGTAATCCCAGCACTTGGGAGGCTGAGGCAGGAGGATTGGTGTGAGTTCGAAACCAGCCTGGGCTACAAAAATGAGCTCAAGGTCAGCCTCAACTGCATAGCAAAACCCTGTCTCAAACAAAAAAAAAAAAAAATTAAAAGATGGCATTCTATTAATATTTCATGTTCACGGTATCATTAATATTATAGCAGCCCAAGGTGATGAAGATGTTGTGTAACTCTCGCCAAGTGCAATTTAATGTCTATGATACAATTCATATATTTCTATATTTATATAATTCATCAGTTGGTGATATATTTTTATATATTTATTCATTCATTCACTTATGTATTTGGTACAGGGTCTCACTACACAGATCAGTTGTCCTCCTGCTTTTCAGTTTCCCCAGCGCTGGGATTACAGGCGTGTGCCACCATCCCGGGACTCTACTGCCAGCCCAACACACTTGGGGGTGGGGCAATGTTTCCTTAAAAATACAGAAGGAAGGGATGGAAAAGTGGTCACAGTGTCCTTTAGCAGCCCAGAGGGGGCTCTCAGGGAATGCAGCTAAGAAGCCAGGGAAGCGCCATGAGCAGCCCAGCAGGAAGCCAGCACTGTGGATGAGTGAGCAGCCAGTGCACAGACCCCGAGGCAGGAGCCAGAGTGGCTGTGTGCTCGGAGCAGGACTTTGGAGCTGGGACTGAGGGCCCAAGGGAAAGAGAGATGGATAGTTTGCCCGAAGAAGTAAGCAGATGCCACCTCCTGCAAGCCAGAGCTTACAGGGTCTCGCAAGGACTCCAGATTTCATCTATCTCATTGACGTAGACAATTTTTCCCTAGTGAGCATCTTGCATTTGAGTTCTCCTTTATTTTTAAGGTGTCCATTCATTTCCACTCTGATTCACTATGTGCCCATCTTATGGTTTAAAATACGAAGCAGTCTTATGTTCAGCTACCACCCCTTCGTCACATCTACCAGTTATAGGATGCTGGAGGCTTAAGTAAGATAAAACTGGTGGAAGTGATATGTTAGCCTCTGTATAAATATAGAACACAATCATTGTTGGGGAGGCTCGCATTGTTACCACAAAGCCAGAAAGATTTTTAATTAGCAGAGATAAGCCATTTGTAACCGAGAGTTCAGTAACTCTTTTCTGTGAGCTTGTCCTAAGAGTTTGGAGAAATTAATCCTTTGAAAGCTGGAATTCTAAGAAAAGAAAGATTTCCTTAGCTCTGGTCTTGCTGTTTCCTGAATAATTCACTTCAGAGTTCTATCGGTTCAAAAATGTTTTCAATTAAGAAAGACAAAACTTCCTATCCCAGAGTAATCAAAATTCACTTGAAGTGACTCAAATTAGCAACAGGAAAGAAGCTTCGTCAGCTTGACAATTAAGCTAAGCAGCATTTGGTTTATTATTTGGAAGTGCAAGTCAAAGGCAATTTTAATGGGAATTTTGTAACAACACAGCGTGTGCTTTAAATTTCCTATTGCAAATTTCAGTAGCAAGTGGCATCCTAGACCATGTATGAGGCAGCAAAATCTGCAGACATTTCTAAGAACATCTCTGGTCTCCATGTGACACCTACGAGCCATGGTTTGGGCCTCTTTCTCTGTTGAAGAGTGGGGGGCACGATTTTCTGTCTCCCCTCTGAAAGTTGTTTCTCCATGGCTGTTCCACTGATTCCTCCCACTGTGTAGATTCACACATGCCATTTTCTCTCTGTGGACTCCATGCCACTCCTTCTTCATCCAGTTCTGTGCCACGGTCTTCAGACCTTAGCTCTTTCTCACCCCTCAGGTAGCCTCCTCCTGACTACTGAGACCAGAGTTCCTTGGTGTCTTGGTTTGTGGCCCTGACCACCCGGTGTCATGTGTAGGGCAGAGGCCATGACATCCGCCCACATACACTCCCTCCTCAGTGATGGCGTCAGCCAGTGTTTGATGAGTGAGAACGAATGAATGAATGAATGAATGAATGAAGCTGTGGTGTCATCAGGAGGGCAATTTCTTCAGTGAGTGAAGGAAAAACAAAATATACTAAAAGGAGAATCACAGTGGTGTGAAGTTCTTCCGGGAAGCAATCTCATTAGAACACCTAAGGTACAGCCTTCTGCGCGCCCCTCCCTTGTCCAGAGGAGCTCACAGTAGCATCAATACTCTCCTTTCAGTGTTAAAGTAGAATTATGATAAATTGTAAGTTAGCCTGCCATGTAAAAAAAATCTTTATAGATATGATAACAAATGGAACACTGAAGCCTAGAAGCAAAAGTCAAATTGAATATTGCAGTGAGGGTCCATGAGAGAAGCTTAGGTCAGAGGGCTTCTGTCTGGTCCAGGCTTTGCCCAGGATCAGTGGCTCATAGCCGTTAGCATCAGCATCAGTGTTGAGCTCTTCAGACCATCATTTCTGGGAGTTGCCCTTGTTTAATGTTGCCTAGGTGATCCTCAAGAACTTTCCCTTCTGAGAAGCACTCATCCAGTCTGGTCCTCTTGCTTTATAGGAGAGGAAGCCAAGACACAGCCTGGACTTACCCATCTGGTGAGGTTTTCCTTCCTGTGGGGAGCCTAAGGCCCAGGTAGGGGGCCTTTCTCTGTGACCACCAGCAGACCAGGGGGTTGAGCAAAGCTTGCTACTGCTAAAAACAGTTCATTTCCTGTAGACCTGTGGTGAAGCGACTTCCTGCATACACCATTCTGCAAGAATGGGGCTTCACGTCTTGACCATGGGAACTAACAGCAACTGGCTGGGCAGGAACAAGTCCCCAAGAAGAGGAGACTGGGGTCTTTAAAAATGTGCACCCCAGGCTCCTGCTGGGTCCTTCACAGGGAAGAGTATCGGGAGCACAGCTTGCTTCAGTGGACTTGAAGCTCCAGCAGTGCTGTAAGGCTGGCCTACGGGCAGTGATGGCCTTATGTGTTCAAAGTGAAAGTGACCTCATCCTAGGAGTGAAAGGCCATATGATCAACGCAGGCAGCAAAACTCCCATTGCCCTTTAGGAAGCGATTTCTTTTTCTTTCCAGAACTGAGAGCTATGTTTACTGAACACGAAGTACTAAGTAGGAAGTATCGCTTTTTCATCACAGGAGCTCAAGGGGAAGGAAATAGTTATTGCTCAGAATAACTTTCCCGTCTTAACCAAGAGTTTAACTGTAAAGATGAACTTGAGAAATTGTCCCTTTGGGAGCTGGGCTATTCATAACTTTAGAAAGCACAGCGCGCACCCTGCAAAGGTCACTATTATCCCCCCTCAGGCCTTTCTTTGCCAGCACAGTGGGTACAATAAGCCAGTCCCTGGCTGGAGCCTGATTTATTTCAGTTACGATAACACGGGACACAGAGTCTTTGTGGAAGCTAACGAGTCTGGCCACATGTGGGAACGTGGGCAGGGCCCACTGCCAAGCCCACAGCCGATCCGCTCGGTGCAACATCCCAGGCCACTCGTGGCTCGCTTTATCCTGAGAAAGGGTGATCTCCGAGCTGGATGCTGGTGGCTGGAGCCAGTCCTTGCCTGAGCAGCTGGACCCAGCAGCTGGCAGAGTAGGGATGCCTCGGCCGCAGGTCTGGGGCTGATGTCTGTCTCCCCTTGTTCATGCATTTCATATCCCGATGGTCTCTGCACTCCACCCCCAAGCAAAACTCTGCAGCCACCTGCACTGTGTCCCTGTGCATAGGTTTTTAGGCCCAGGACCTAGGCTTGCAAAGTTTCGTTTTCATGTCCGAAGCACTCATTAAGATCCTAGAGTAGCTGAAAAGAAGACAAAGGCTGACAACAACTTGGCCGGTTCCACCTATTTGGACACATGTGGCTCTCAGCTTTGTCCCAAAACACAGGCTCTAAACAAGGTTCATATAAGACAATAAATCTGTCCTGTTTCGTGTGCTGTCTGGATTCCTAACACTGTAATGGCCCATGAGATACAGTATGCTGTTCCAATGAGGAGAGATGGAAGGGGTCTTTCAGTCTCTGTTCCCTTCGTGGGGCAAGGTTAGCTCTGAGCTCCTCTCCTACCTTCTCCTTGTGAGCAGAAACCCTTGCCTTATGAGGCCTCCAGCCACAAGCTTTGCAGAATCTGAGCCTTATCAGACCCCAGGCACCAGTGGTATTATCTAAGCTCCCAAAATCATATGAAAAGTGAAGAGACCAAAAGATTAATGATGTAATGCAATGAGGGCGTCGTGTCCTAAGACAAACGGCAATGCATACCCCTATACCGAGAAAGACAGGTCTGTAAAAGAAATGTAGAAAAAATAACACTTGGACAGCCTTACCACCACTGATGCATAGGGCCTTGAGAACCTCCGATCCCTGCTGAGATGGCTGATTGCTTCTTCCTGGGAGCTTGCTCCCCAAATGGCCTTTGGGTACCTCAATGCCGTAAAATGCTATGCCGGACAGGCAGGGCTGGGCATGCCTGCTCGAGCCTGCAAACACCTGCCAGGGAAGGAAGTGCAAATTCCATCACTCTAGGATGGAATCCAACTAAACAAGGGCAAACTCCAGATGGATGCGGCCACTGTCACTGAGACACCCGGAAGGCCTAGTTTTGTAATTCCTCTTGCCTGACTTATCCTGACCCCAGAGCTTGGCCTATAATCCTCAGAAGACCACTAAGCCGAACACGCAAAGTGGGCAAGGTGCCCTGTGTGGGGTGCAAAGCCCACGGCAAATGAACCTGAGCACTAGCTCTCTCTCCCTACCCCAAAGCTTTTGTCTCCAAAGATCAAACTGAGATGGACCTCAGCATCTATAAAGAACAGAAAAGCACACACAGATGCCTTACTCTATAACTGCATATGTATATGCGATTTTAATTTAAGTATGGTACCTGTGATTGGTTGGGTGTGGTTTTTCCCCTCTGAAGCTCCAGTTCAGATGTGATTGTCACTCTGTACTCTGGTCGTACTGCCTCTGAGAGTTGGGTGCCGTCAAGTGTCCGTTCTGATGGAAGGACTAGGTGAGCTATCATGAGGCTGGGTTGGATACATACCTTCCTCAGCACCTGCACACTAGCCCTGTGCTCTGCCTTCACCAGGAGCAGTCTGCAGATCTTAGACTTGCGGTTTCCAGAACAGTGAGCCAAAACCAATCACATTTCTTTATGAATGGCTCAGTCTCAAGGATGTTGTTGTGCTAGTCGAAAATGTACTAAGACAGCGTCATGAGGCATTCTGTGCTATCATTACACAGCAAGTGCAGAACACATGGCTGAATTCCACGTCTTTCCCTTCTAAGGCCATTGCTGGTGGAAAGGTTAAGTTCATGGCCAAGCCTTACACTGGACAAAGAGAACAGCATTTGCGTGGAGGAGCAGCAGGCATGCCTGTCCTGGCAGGGATAGTGCAGCTGAGAAGGTCGTTGTCATGGGGAGTTTCTGTTGTCCTACAGGTCCAACGATCTGGGGACTTCTATAACAACACCATTCCGTATATCAGGAAGGCCCGGTTTGTTCATCAGGGGCTCAAGTCTGGAAAACATTCAAGACCTCAGCAATAATTGCCACACAAGGAAGCCAACCCCCAGAGGCTTATCTGGCCCACAACCCTATTTTCACGGAGAAATTGAAAGCAGATCAACGGTGTTCTGGATAAGCCCTATTTGAGGAACTCCCCCTACCTATTCACGGTAATCTTGTGGCAAACAAGATGCTGCTTACACAAAGCCTGTCTGCTCTGCGGCCACCTCATGAGCCTGTCTCCTGTAACCAGCTTTCAAGATTGAGAGACGGCCCTTCCATAATGCATTATGTAAGATAAGTGGATTTTGAAGGCCCTAGGAAACTCCTGGTAATTATTTAATTAAGTGCAGTGACAGTTAAATGGAGATTTGAAGTCACTTAGAAATTATGACATAGATAAAATAGGATGGAGCACATGGAGGTGCCCACTAGCTGGATGGTTACAATAACCTAAGCTTAAGTGGGAACAGTGAAAGGGGATTAGTTCTATTCTTCCACGGAGAAGGAAGCAGTGGCTCTAATCCAAACAGTGGCACCTGAGTCCAGACATTCAGGTGTTTGTTCTAGCATCCCACGGGCAAGTTCAAAAGCTACTAAGTGAGAAAATATTGCGGAGCGCAGAATGGTGGTGGGGGCGGGGCATGTTCCAAAGACGCTGCGCCCGAGTGTGAATTTCGCTCAGTAGTAGCAATTTCACCCATCTCCTTAACGAAGCAGCATGGCTGAACTTTCACTTCTGGGGATCACTCAGAAGTATTAGGCTGATCCATATTCAGGAGGCCTCCCTGGTCAGGGAATTTGCTTTCTGTGGTCTGTTATTCAAGGTCAGCCTTGGTCAGAAAATTTCAAATGGAAAACTCCAGAAATAAACAATTCATGCATTTCAAATCCCACACCTATCGGAGTCATGTCATGAGGCCTCAGGCCGTCCTGTTCTGCCCACTGTGTGATCGTCCTTTGTCCTGCACACCCACACTGTGAATACCGCCTGGCCCTTGGTCACTCAGTGGCTATTTCAAGGCTCAGATTGATCGCGGTGAGGTCACACTGCTTGGCCTCAAGGAATACTCAGTATACTTCATGACCGCCCCAAAGAGCAAGAGCAGGGAGGCCAAGAAGGCACCAGGGGAACAAATGCAGGAGAACAGGCACCCCTGGGGCTCTGGCAGCACCGGTGAGCATTGTGTGCCTGGCATGAGGCCTTCTCTGCAATTGCAAGGGTCCACTGGGGCTGTTGGAGTCGGTGCCTGCTGATGAGATGGAATGCACACGCTCTTGTGTGATGCAATGGTCTCTGTGGGCCAAAGCAGGGGTGAGAGTCACATCGTTCTTGGGCAATGTCTGGGGACTTTTGTAGGAGGGCGGAGTCTGCAATCTACAGGGTAAAGCCCATGTCCTGCAGCCCACAGGACAGCCTTCTAGAGGACAGGGCTATTCTGCTCAGAGGTCTGCACCATCATCCCCTCAGGGGACTTGTTCCAGGTCCCTTGCTGACACCAATGTCTACAGACGCGCACGCCTCTCCTATAAATGGTCGGTATTTGCACACACGTTATGCAGACACTCACACCCTTTAAGTCAGGGTCTTGGGCCTGTTAGGAATGGCCACACAGCAGGCAGACAGTGGTGGGTGAGGCAACAAGGCTGTATTAACACTTGGTCCTCATGGTCCACATCAGGGCCTGACCTCGGCCTCCTGTCAGGTCAGTGGGGACCCTGGATTCTGATAGGAGCATGAACCCTGCTGTGAACCGTGCCCGGAGGGAGCTAGGTTTTAGGCTTCTCTGAATCATGACCATTAATCCCCACCCTTATCCCCCACCATTCACCCTTCTGCAGCCTAGAAAAATTGTCTCCCATGAAGCTGATCCCTGGAGACAAAAAGCTTGGGGACCACTGCTCTCCGCTATCTCTAGATGCTTTGTAATTCCTAATACAATGCAAGTACTATGTAAATAGTTGTTTCACTGTATTGCTTAGGAAGTAATGATAAGAACATATTGAACATGCTCAGTAAAGATGCAACCTTTACCCTCCATATTTGCCACTTTCCTCATCACTAGAACAAAATACGCGATACCAGCCATGTGGACGAGGAGAGGTTTATTTTGTGTCATGGTTTCAGAAGTTTCATTCTGTGTTCAACATGACGAAGAACCTGGGTGGAAGAGAGCCACTCACATCATGGCAGACAGGAAGTAGCGAGGGAAGGGAGGAGCCAGTGAGAGAGACGCCCCACTGAAGGGAGGAGACAGCTGAAGAGAGGAGCCAGTGAGAGAGACGCACCCCACTGAAGGGAGGAGCCAGCGAGAGAGACGCGCCCCACTGAGCCGCCAGCTTGCAATACACTTCTAGCAGAAAGCTGTTGTATGTCAAGTGTTGGAGCAGAAAGAAACGATGAGAAGACCCACTGAGTTTCATCCCTCGTGAGCACAGAACCCCAGAAGCAACTCAGCTTTATTTCAGGCTAGCGAACATGATCTCGTGCATAATTAGTAGAGGAGGACCGCGTCCTCTGTTGACTTCCACCTTTTCCCTATCACTAGGTTCACACAAATGTTGATTGCTAGCATTCCAACCGAGGGCGGAGACAACAAACAGGGAGCCCCAGGTGAAGCTGCCGTCTGCCTCATGCAATCCCAGCTTCCCAGGATTCCCCAGTAACAGACTACAGCTGTCCCTGGGCTTTCATTGCTCTCTGCTTCTTGGGATGATAATTAGGCTTTTGTCTCTACAGAAAGCCAGCGGTGACACTCCAGTGGCCAGTGCTCTTCCCCAAATTCTGCCTGTGCAGAAACATTTCTGATCTCAACTATGAACACCTTTGATCCACACTTGGTTGAATCCAAGGGTGTGCAACCCGTGGACACGGACAGCCACTGTCCTGCCAGCTTTGAAAAGCTCTGCTCCACTGCATCCCTCTTTTATTTATTTCCCAAGTACAAATAGTTCAATTTTTATAGCCATAAAAATCAATGTGTTATTTTTTTAAAAAGCAGTCAGAACAGAAAAATGGATATTACTGAGTGTGAAGGACCTACAGGTCTACTCACCAGAAACTACAGTAGTTAGTATATTTGTCTGTTTATGTTCAGATTTTTCCCCCTGGGGATTTATTTATGCATACATCATACAATGATTTTTCATTTACCAGGCCTTTTTATGATTTTCTTTTTTCAAAAATGGAATCAGGCAATGAGGATCTGTAGCTCTACTCCGCCCAATATTTAATGAGTTGGATATGTTGGGAAGTTTTTTAGTTTTTGTTTTGTTTTGTTTTTTTATTCTTCCTTGCCTATATTCCTGCCTATCTCTGTCTAGGATTCCTGCAGTGCTTTCTGCAGGCTTGGTACTCATGAACTGTTTTAGATCCTCTTTGACGTGGACTAAAAATGAATTTTCCCCTCAATATGTCTTTATTTCTCCACTAATTGTGAAGGACACATCTGCAAGATGCAGTTGTCTTGGTGGGCAATTGTTTTCTTCTAGCACTTGGAAAACATCACACCAAACTCTCCAGATCTCTAAGGTCTGTGCTGAGACATCTGCCGTTGCTCCAACCCGCTTCCTTTGTGGGCTGCTTGATGCTCTGCTCTAAGAGCTGTCAGGGCTCTGCCCCGCGGTAAGCTGTGATCCCATGACCGTGATGAGCTATGGAGGCTCCCCGGTGGCACGTGGCCACTGAGCGTTGCGTGTCTCTTGCGCACTTGAAGAGTGACTGGTGTCCCTCAATACGGAAACTCTTCTGCTGATTTCGGTAAACGAAGATTTTATATCTTTGGTGCTGTCTTCTAACCATTGCCTAACTCCTATAGTTCTTGGGTTGGGCTTTCTTTTTTCAGACATCCAACATGGGCTGGATGCAGCTTCTGTCTGTTTGGGGATAGCACAGCATGGTGTATGCTGCCCCAGCTCTGTGTTCAGCTTCTGATCGTCCCTGCTTCCCCTGTTTTCAGCTGAATTTTCATATCCAGGATTTCTGGTAGGCTTCTTTGCATAGTTTTTTGTTTGTTTGGTTTTTGTTTTGGGGTTTTTTTTTTTTTTTTTTTTTTTTTTTGTTTTTGGGAAGGGTGTAGGGGACAGGGTGTTCAGGGTCTCACTACTAGACTGGACTTGTAGTGATCCTTCTGTTTACAGCTTCCCAAGAGCTGGGATTACAGGTGCGTGCCACCAGGCCCAGTCGCCATCTCAGCACACCCCAGGGGTGAGGCCAGCACCGCAGGCCTGAGAATCCAACCCCAGTCCCCTGCACCTGCTTGCAGGTGCTTTACTGAGTTATTTGGCCTTATTCTCTGCAGAAGTGGTCCTTTATATCTTTTTGTTTACACTTTAAACTCCTTAAATACCTTGTTAGATCCTTTGTTTACGTCATCCTCTTTCAACCTCTCCTAGATTCGCTTCTTTCTTTTCTTCTTTGATCTCCTCACCGGTTTTAGCCATCGGCTTTTAGAGATCTTTTCCTAAAGCTTCCTCCACTTCCACGCCCACGGGATCAGCATTTGGCCAACGAAGCTTCCGGAGGCGCCTTGCTGCCCTGCGTCCTCATGATCCTGCTGTGTTTGTGCTGAGGGTCGAAGATTAATTAGGGGAGACAAGTCTGTCACTACCGTGGCGATTCCTTTAGTTTACACCTTTCTGGGATGAGACGTTGGCTCCAGTTATGTTCTGGTAATCCCGCACCATTCGGCCTACTCAGAACCACCACACAACCAGCGCAGGTCAGCGTGCGGCAAGCGCAGAGCCACTAACGGTTACGTCAGCCTCCGTAGACCCGGCTCGATATGGGTCACATGAAATTCGTCTCAACAGCTTCACATTTTTAATAACCCGGGAGGACAGTGAAATAGTACTGATGGTGGATACAGAAGATGGAGATAGGCGATAGGAAAAGAAGTCGTTGAGAAGGGTGAGAAGGAGAAAGAATCAGAACAGCAGACGAAACAAGGACCAGCAACAGCGCTGGGGCGGCGTTATGTGTACATCTGCGTGAAGGTGGGGGAGTGCAGGTCTGAGAAGCTGCTCGCAGGGTAGGAAGAGGGAGAGGAGGGAGGGAGTCTAATTGGACACCGGGGAGCTGTAGGGAGGCCAGAAGCAATTAACGTGCGGATGGAAAGCTTGCGTTTGAATCTCTGGACTCCATATCTGGAGAGGGTTAGCCTCACACGACTGTAAAAGATGCTATCAAGCCTAAAGCACTAATTCGTTGTTATTCTCCATTTCACAAACAGAAACACTGCAGAGGGTTTGTGAACACACTGTATTTTGTATACATAAACACAAATGCTGTGCATGTGCGTGTGTGTGTGGCAAATGGAAAAAGTGACAATCTATTTATTTATTTATTTGCATTTTTTAGGGAAGGGTCTACAAGGTGTCCAGGGCCTCACTACTAGATCGGACTCACAGCGATCCGCCTGCTCACAGCCTCCCAAGGGCTGGGGTTACAGGTGCACACCACCAGTCTCAGTTGCCATGTCAGCACACCCTGGGGGTAGGGCTGGCACAGCAGGCCCGGGGATTGGACCCAGGTCCCTGGAAAATGAAAACGAAAAAGAGAAAAAAAAAAAGAAAAAAGAAAAAACCCACACACACAACCCTCTTAGCCCTGCTGTTATTTTAGTCCGGGTTCAACCGGGGCTTTTGGAGTTGTGCCGCACGTAGCAGCCCCGGGGCCAAGCCCCAGTCCGCTGTGGCTGTCATGAGGAGCTGCCTATGTGTTCTCCTCTGGTGACTTAGAGTGAGTAACAAGCCACTGGGGTCCACTGAGCCTGATTCTCATTTCCTCTACTACAGGCAGAGCTTCGGTAGGCCTGGGCCAGGGCCCTGGGGTGTGATACCCAGACGGCTTTGTTTCTGTCTAACGACATCACACTTGCAGTTTCGTCAGGGGTGGGTAGGGTACAGTGGGACAGGTTCAGCTCCAGGGTTTCTGCTGGTCTCTGGAGAGGGGCTTCCTCAGCCTCAGCCCCTTTCCTCCTCAACAATCACTCAGCTGCTTACACCTGTTCTGTTTTTGCTGGTCCCGATGAGCCCACCACGTGACACCCGCGTGCCCTGCTGCCCCTCTTGGAGTTTCCATCCATGTCAAACTCTGTCCTCACTTCTGCACGTATCTCTAAGCCAGCTCAGGAAATCAGTGGCACCTAGGACTTGGTGGAAGAGGGTCTTCCTGCTTGGAAAGTAACAGTGCCTGGAAGCCACTGGGGTCCCAAGCTCGGCAGCCTTAGGTGAGTGGGGAGGTAGATCTCTCAGGGGCTCAGATTCTGAATCCACTCTCAGCACTCCTGCTCGGTGTATACTTGAAGCCTGAGCCTGAGCAACTACGCAAGAGAAAGTAACACAGGGGATGCAAACAGGGAAGAAGCCAGTAGAGGCATGAGCCTTTACATACAAAACCACAATGTTCCCCAGAGACTCTTAGACCTACTGAGTGCAGTGTGGGGGCAGGTGCAAAACCAACACCCAGAAGCTGATCAACCAGAGAGAAGCCAGCAAAACAATCTCATTCATGGTAGCTTAAAAAATCAAACATCGTACCTAGGAATTAACATCATCAAAGAAGTGAAGGCACTCTATGATGCCTTAATTTAAAAGACTGAGGAGAACATCAGAAAATTAAAAGACTTCCCTTGTCTTCGCAACAGAAGAGGCAGCTTCTTTAGAGGCTGCCTGTCCATGTGCAGAAGAATAAATCTGGATTTATTCTCTCTCTCTCTCTCTCTCTCTCTCTCTCTCTCTCTCTCTCTCTCTCTCTCTGTACTAAAATCAAAACAGAACAAAGACCTAGGTATAAAACCAGAAACACAAAATCTTCTGGAAGAAAAAGATAAGTAAGACGCTTGAAGAAATAGCCATGGCCAAGAGTTGGGGCCTTTTTTTCTTTTGTCTTTTGGTTTCTTTCCTGCAGCGTATGTTTTTAGCCCTTTTGTAGAAAATGGTATGGCCGATAGTGCTTGGGGTTCTGCGTCCTGAATCCTGTCCTCCTGGCCGCCATTGCCTGTCTCCGGGCCAGCACCATGCTGGTTTCATTACTGAAGATTTGAAGTGTAGCTTGAAATCTGGGGTTGCGGTGCCCCCTGCTTTGTTCTTGTTGCCCGAGATTGCTTTGGCTATTCTGGATCTTTCCTGGTTCTCACTGTGTAGTTCAGGGCTTTCCCTGGACTCACTGTGTTGTACCTCAGGCTTACAATTGGTGATCCTCCTGCTTCCGCCTTGTGTGTGCTGGGGTTAGTCGTGCGCCACCATGCCTGGCTTGCCAAGAGCTTTTTGAGCAGTACTCCAGTTGCACGTGAATAATGTCAAGGACCAACAGATGGAATTATATGGAATTAAAAGCTTCTTCACAACAAAGGAAACAAGCATCAGAGTAAAGAAACAGCCTACAGAATGGGAAAAAAAAAAAGTCCTAGGTACTCCTTGGACAGGGGACTCGTATCTAAATTATACAAAGATCTCAGAGACGTAACCCAAACAAGGACCCTATCAGAACACGGGCAACTGAGATGAGTGGGTACTTTTCAGAAGGAGGAGGATAGATGGTTCATTCACACATAAAGACATATTCAGCATTTTTGCTGTTAAAAATAATGCAAAAATCAAAGGAACACTGAGCTACCGTCTTGCCTCCTAAGAAAGACTATCATCCAGAACTCAAGAAAGTTGCTAGCCGGGCTGTAGGGGTGGGAGTAAGGTATCCACACTGTTAGTAAAAACCGCTGCCATGGAAGTTAGTATGGAGACACTTCGAAATGCTACAAGGAGCAAGTCTTTGGTGGCCCAGAGATAGCTCTTCGGAAGTAACTTCCTGAAAGAATTAAAGACCTCATATTGTAATGATATGTGCATATTCAAATTTATAATCGCACAATTCACAACAGCTAAATCATGGGAGTGGCCAAGATACCTACCTGTCAACAGATGTAAAGATGTTTTTTAATGCTATCTATACTGAATGGAGTAGTATTTGGTCATGAAGAAGGAAATTTTGAGTCATTTGTAGGGAAATGAGTGGACCTTCAGACCATAATTCTAAGTAAAATAAATTAAACAAAGTAAAATATTGCATGGTTCCTCTTGTATGGCAACCAAAAAGTATGAATAATTCAGAGAGCAAAATATAGGGGAAGTGATAAGGGACAAAAGAGGTAGACTTCGTGAAGACAGGAAGGATGTCTGGTAGAGAGGGGAGAAAAAAGGAAAAGGGAGAGACTATTCCGACGCTATTTGCCTTGCAACCATTTGTTCAGGACGAGTGAAATCACTGTGTCAAAACAGCCATCAATAAAAATTTTCAGAAAGGAAATTGTGTGCGGGCTATTTGGTGTATGAATTTTCCCTGAGGATAACAAAGAGGAGGCATTTCTGAAAAAAGAGGAACAGGAGGCTGTGAGACTGACCCAGGGGCGCTGGGTCCAGGGTCACCTCCTTGCAGCCCCACCCACACACCGACCCCTCCGTTGACCTAACTAGTCTAACACCAGCGGTGCAGGGCGGGCTTCAGGCTATGTGAGCGGTGACTGGATGCAGCGAATCTCTACACACTCGGTGAGCTGTTTCCTCAGGTGCTCAAGTCAGAGGCTGAGCGCACTGTGCTTCAGGGCAGTTTTCCCAAGTCACCCAGCTAGAAGTGTACAGGACGCACTAGTCTGAGCCTCTGTGCAGGAGGACGCTGCCAGGCGCTGCCGCCATTGGGGCCAACTCTTGGGGCCTCGGACCCACCTCCTGCACAGTGCTGCCCTGTGGCAGCTTTGTCAGTGCCCGGGGCCATCCCCAGAGCAGCACCACCACGGCGTAATGCACGTCCTTCCTGATGGGTGGCCTTGGGGGTTGGCACGCCTCCTTTCATGCGTTCCTTTTCAGTATAAACTGGTAGAGTGGGGTTCAGTGTTAGAACAAGATTCTTCTACTGCTGCACAAGTAACTCAGCAGAGTGAAGCACCCGCAAGCAGGCACGGGGGCCGGGGTTTGATCCCCAGGCCTGCTGTGCTGGCCCCAACCTTGGGCGCACTGAGAAGGCAATTGAGACGACGTGGTGGTGCACGCCTATAACCCCAGCTCTTGGGAGGCTGTAAGCAGGAGGATCACTATGAGTCTGATCTAGTAGTGAGACTCTGAGCACCCTGTAGACCCTTCCCTAAAAAATCAAAAACAAAAACAAAAACAAGATTTTCCTGACACAGAACTCAGGCTCGATTTCAGGTGACTTTAGCTCCCAGCCGTATCTTTCCCTCAGAGCTCTTCATGTGTTGAAGGGAGCCCCACAGAATGGATACACTCACGCTTTAACTCTGTGCTGCGGTTGCCTGTTTTACCCAAATTTCATGCACAGCAGACTTAATCCTAGGAGTTGCATTAATGGTATTGGCAGGTGGAGCCTCTCAGAGATAACTGGGATTAAACGCAGCCATAAAGCTGGACCCCACAATGGCATCAGTGGCTTAATAAAAGAAGTCGGCTGATAGGTTCTGGCCCTAGTATGAATTGCTGAATCATTATGGTGGTCATTTCATATGGCTGAAGCCCTTAAAACAACAGCTTGTCTTCCCAGAGACCACCTCTCCCCTCTTCTCCAACTCAGCCCAGGGTGCAATTTCCTTTCACCTGTCCTGCCACCTCAGGGAAGGCTCCAGTCAGCTCCTCAGGTTTATCTAAACATCGTCCTCAAATCCCACCCCTGGCAAAGGCCATAAAGGCCTCAGTCTCCCTTTGTTCCAATTCAGAGAATTCCTTATCTTCCCTGAATTCTCTCCATGTCCTCCAAGAGAATAAAGCCCCTTCTCCTCTTTCCTTCTGCCTGTTTCTCTGCTGCAACACCACGGAAAACCTAGCATGGGCCTTCTCTGTTGCACCAGACAGCGCCATCTGCCGCGTGGTGATGCCCAAGCGATACCCTCGCCAGCCTGCACACCACACTCTGCACTTCTTACTTTCCAGAACTATGAGCTGAATAAATCCATGTTCGCTATAAATTAAGCTGTCTAACCTGTCCCTGGTATTTCCTTACAGCAAAACCAAACAGCAAAACCAACACTCCCTGATACATGAGAAGATGGCCTTTCTTGGAGATAGGGTCACTGCACATGTTTTTAATGAAGATGAGGTCACACTGGGGTACAGTGGGCCCCAGGCCAACAAGGTGGTGTCCTGCACATAAAGGTGGAATTTGGGCCCAGCACACACACGAGGGAATGCCCTGTGAAAGGCAGAGACTACACAATACGTGCAGGGCCCGCTCCGTCTCTGGGCCTTGCCCCACCCTGGCTTTGGTCCCCCAGCCTGCGGAAGGGTGTGGCGATGACCCCCAGGGTTTGTTCCCCACTGTCATATTAAGAAGCAAATGCAGACTTCTGCTGTTTGCTTACTGGATTTGTCATCGCCTGATTGCAGGGATCCAGGGACTGTCGCAGAGCTGCTGAATGATGAAGCCAGCGCAGACAAGCTCGCCAGTCATCTGGTCCACCCCCGGCTCTGACACACCAAGAATTAAAACCCCGAAGGCTACATGACTCAGACCCACGCGACATCACGACAGCTGGTCAGAGCAGTGCCAGCTCCTGAACCCGCCCACCACGGGGCTCCTCCTAGTGCCCCTGCTGCTGTGATCAGAGCATGAGGTCAGCCAGGCTCTGGAGGCAGGAGTGGGGAGAAGCTGCCTCCGAAGGCCCCAAAGCACTCGCCACTCTCCACGTGCATCGCAGCCCCTGGAAGGTCTTGCAAAACGTGAGCTTGGTCTCCCTCCAGGCCTGCTGAGTCGTATCCCAGAGCACGATCTGAGAATCTGCGTGTTCTCGCCAGGCTGCCGGCTTGGAAACTTTCACAGCCCTGTACCCCGTGCTGAGGGGGTATCTGAGTCGTGGCACTGACTGAGCTGTTGAGCGTGGCAGCTGTGCGGCTTGGGCACAGGACCATGGTCCCTGGTGCCAGCAGAAGTGTGTTTCATCAGGGAGCTACCAGAATTTGCGGGTGCTGAGGTCCCTTTTATAAAATAGCATGGTGTTTGCATAGAACCTCCAGGCTTCCGGATGGCTTCTGGATACTTTACATCCTCTCTAGATGGCTCCTAATACTTAACACAGTACAGATATGATGCAAAATAAAGTCTCTACATTTTCAGGACAAATACAGCCTTCTTTCCCCCTCTGTTCTTGGATGCATACGTGGGTGTGGAATCCATGGATTCCGGTGACTGAGAGTCCTTACAACCCTCCAAGCTTTGATGCCCTCGTCTGTAGAGGAAGTAGTGCCATTTGCTGCCTCATCAGGGCATAGAGAATTAAGAGAGAAAGCTCACAGACACCACGGAGCACAGTGCCAGGCACAGGGTCCTTCACCAAGGACTGAGGGCAGTCGCTTTCCTACTTCACTCGGTGCTTGCGATCGCGATCACCTTCATAGCGGAGCACTGCAGGCCTTGGGTCGTGCCTGTCATTCTTTGACGCAACAGGCTGTGCTTTTTTTTTTTTTTTTTTTTTTTTTTTTCATTTTCTGTTTTTGTCCTTTAACAAAGTCAGGGACTTATGCAATTATCTGTACCTGGACAGCTTTCTCTTGCCACCCAAATCCTCCTCTCCCTGTAAAGTCAAGGCTCACCTCCTTCCCTTAATCTTGCAAGTCAAGTGGTGCCCCCGGCCCTGTTTGAAGCCCCTTATCTGAGGCTCCCCAGATCTCATTAGGTGTGGTAGCATCGTTCTCTGTGTGCTACCCTGGCGGGCCTGGAGCCCAGGACTGTGCACTGTGGCCCAGAACAGAAGCTCAGCAATGGTGGCTGAGCTGCCTTAACTCAGAAGGCTCTGCTGGATTCCTCAGCTCTGAGGCAGGATCCTGAGTAACTCTGATTGATCCATGTTGCCTTTTGGGGGAGGTTTTATTAGGAGGACAAAGGGTGAACGGGCAAAATGCCCATGCTGGAGGTGAGAGTGAGCTCTAAATTACTAGGGACTGGCAAAAGGATTCTGGGTCAGGGCTTCTGACACAGCTCCCCCCCCCCGCCCCCCATCTTGGCAGCAGTGGGTATCCCCAGGGAGTCCACACAGCAGATCCTGACTCGGATACAGGATGCAGCCTCTCGATCCCCCAAAGGCATGAAAAGTGGTTAAGGAAGAGAGCCATCAGCTGCTTGCAGGGCTGATTGATCATGGCTGTTCCCTGAGTGGAGGCCGTCGCTCGGAGCTCTACCTGGGCCTATGTTCCTTGTCCCGGGTGACTCAGGTTATTAGGTCAGGCAAGATGACAGGGAGACAGTGAGAAAGAGAACGAGAACTTGATTAATGGGATGCTGCTGAGTTATTTTTCTCTTAAATATCTTCTTTTCATCTGTTATAACACCCGGCCCTGGTAGGAAATTTCTGTCACTCTCCACTCTTAATGAAACATGCCCCTGCAGGTTTCAGGTAGATGGCCTGGGGCCCAGGGACGGCTAGGAACAAAAACAGAGGCAGGTCGCAGGGGCCGAGGACATGAACACGAAGGATGGCATGGGATGACAAAGTCTTCTTCTGACTGCCCTCCCCACCCGCCCCGGCTCTCCAGAGCTGCTGGTGATGCTTCCCGGTGACTGGAATCGTCCTGCTGCTGTGTGGTACTGGAGTCATCAGCAGAGGGAGAGCCATGGCTCTCTCCTTTCTAGAGGGCCTCTTCCTCTCCAACCTGAACGTCTAAGCATTCTCCTTCCCCCCTTTCTTTCCATTCTAAGTTATCTATTAATAGCTCTCTACTCCTTGGAAGCATCCCCGAAGCTCACGTCCTTCTCTCTCGCCTGCCATCTCCTCATCAGCAGAGAGCCTGATCACTTTGCGGCTTCCTCCCTGCCCCTGACTCTCCCAGACAGCCCCAGCCTCTGCTCCACCCGCAGACACCAGCCAACTGTGTGCCCTGGGTTCAGCGCTGTGGGGATCCCGACCCCTCCGGGCCCTGTCCAGTGTATCTCTGCTGCGGTATGACTGTAGTCCTGAGTGCTATGCACTGCAGACTTAGTCTTGCACTCTGCATAGCAGTGGTGTGTGGAGGTGGGGCCTTCAGGAGGTGGATGACACAAGGGCCCTGCCTCTATTCATGGCTTAATCCATTATTGAGAGTCGTTTGGTCATACAAGCAAATCTTGCTCTCAGCTCTGCTGCCTCCTCCACCACATTGTGCTGAAGGAAGACGATCCTTGCCAGGAGCTGAAGTCCCGGTCTGCAGAACCGTGAGCTAAATACACCTCTGTTCTTCTTAAATTACCCAGTTCGTGGGAGTTACAGAAACTGGAGTGACACATTATATTGGTCAGCTTTGCATTGCCAGGTGTTGTAGCCAGGGTTTACAAGGGAAAAGATTACATAATTTATAGGGATATTTTATTTTATTTTATTTATTTATTTTTTTTTTTTTTTTTTTGTCTTTTTGAGACAGGGTCTCGCTATGCAGCTCAGGCTGGTCCTGAGCTCACTTTTGTAGCCCAGGCTGGTCTCGAACTCTCACCGATCCTCCTGCCTCAGCCTCCCGAGTGCTGGGATTACAGGCGTGCGCCACCACGCCCGGCCATAGGGATATTTTAAAGTATTCACCCAAAGAGTCAAAAGACTGTGGGAGATCTGTCCACATGTTAGAGATCCAAAACTCCAGCCAAGAGCCGGGTCCCACGGCGATGTCCTGCACGAGTCCAGCGGGAGGCCTAGCGCCCACGGTCATGCGCAAGTTCACTTGGAGGCCCGGGGGCTATAGTCCTGTCTCCTGCAAATCTGTAGCAAGGACCTGTGCTAGGAAGGCCCAAAGGTCCGTGGTGCAAGTTAGAAAGTCTGTGCCAGTGGGATGAAGGATCTGTGCCAGCAGGCGGAGGGGTCTGCACTGGAATCAGGATGCGACGCTCAAGGTAAGGGCCAGGGCTTCTCTGGAGAGAACTGTGCCATCCTCAGCAACAGCAAGACCCTGCGCATTTCTGATGTACCACTGAGTTCCGAGCAGGACAGTCAGCCTGACAGGCTTCTCTAGGAGAACCAATGGCGTAGTCTTGCCCTCCAGTTCTCGTTTAATGCTGCTGGAAGCAACCGTCAAGCGGGCCCTCCCCACCAGCACCACGCTGACTCAGTTCAGCTGGGCGTCACAGCCGTTGCCCCTAGCTAAGCCTCCAAACTAGAGCACTGTCTCCACACCCACCACTTAACAGAAGGGGGCCTCCCTTGGCTCGTGGCTTCAGTGGCTGAAGCCTGCGGTCAGCTACCTTTCAGGCAGGACTGTCGCGGCAGAAGGGAGCGGGAAAGCAAAGCTGCCCCCTTCTTGGCAGCCAGGAAGCAGGGTGGGTTGTGCCAAAGAGGAAGTGGCCAGGGGCCGGATATAGCGCCCAGAGTCACGCCTCGTTGGGAGACACCCGGAGCTTTCCTTTGCTAACCCATTAGGCAGCTCTGGAGCCACTCAGGTTGGCAGTCCAGCTTAACTGTCACGCACAGACCCTCTCTCTCTCTCTTTATCTGTACAGTACCTGCCCAGAACACCAATTATATCTATATGTATCTTGTCCATCAGTCACATGCATCTACAATATCATAATACATCCTATAGATATACCTGTTATCATATCTGTCACGTCTACCTATTAAAAATCTACCACATCTACCAGTTTTCCTCTCCCTTGCCGTAGACTTTACTTGAGTTGGGACCATGTTCCCTAGACCCTACATTGTATCTGTTCAGTTTTGAAGTCACGCCCACTTTTCTCTCCCCTTTGCCAGGTGCTCTTTAGATCAACCAACGCTTCAGATCAACCAGCTTGGCAGGGGCTGCCGGGCCCAGGCGCTTGGGTTTCACAGAGCACAGTTACACCTTACAGGATGCTCGCAGTCCTGCGGCCAAATGTGTGTTCTTCTCTCTCTATGGCCCCAGAGCCCTCCTTGCCCCTGATGACTAAAGAAATCTTTACTTGGGTCGGAACTCATCACTAAGGTTTTGTCCAATCATGGCTCCCTCTGGGCCTGGGACGTCCACCCCAAGGAGACTAAGCCTAAGTGGCTGAGAACAGGCAAGGGGGTGTTTACCGGGGAAAAGTAAGGCTCAGTTTAGAAGAGGAAGGGGGTGCAGTGTGGCCACCTTTTCTTTAAGGATGGCATCTGCCCAGACTTCTCAAACCAATCTTCCCTGAAAGTTCCAGAATCTGTGGCGTCACTCCTCTGTGCTCTTCCTTCCCCTGTGTGATGCTTGGGATCTGCCGCGCAAACGTCAATCTTTCCATGAACGGCTTTCATTGTATTTTAAATGGCTCAGCTGTGAAAGTCTGCGCTCCTCCTCCGGCAGGGACCTGTCTCTGCATGGTGCATTACCCTAAAACTTAGTGGCTTTAAACAAAGACATACTGCACTCATGGAATGAACGACTCAAGAATTCAGAAAAGGAAGGGACCCACCGCTTGGGGTGACTCAGCAGCTGGGGGCGGGGCCAGCTGGAGGGCTCTGTACCACACATCTGGCGACCCGGAGCTGCTGTTGCCCCGAACTGTCTACCACAGCTTCTTCACGCGTCTTCCCGCTCCTCACACACGGCGGCCTCAGGTGCCCTGAGTGGGGCTCAGGGCTCCAAGCACAAGCACCCGCAAACACCAAGGGAAGTCCTGCCTCTTGTGTCAGTCTACCTCACGCTTGCATAGCAAGAGCCTTGAATCTGGAGGCCTGGAACATAAAAATACTTGTCTAATTGTCAGTTCTGGAGGTGAAAAGTCTCGGACAAAGGGCCCTGATCTGTTTAGACTCTGGTGACGTCTCCTCGGCAACATCTCAGTGTGGATGGGAAACACGGGTGGAAAAGGTGTGAGCAGAAGAGGGCAAGATGCAGAGTGACTGTTACACGCCGCAGACAGCCAGCTCCTCTGAGAACTGCCTCACCCCACAAGAGCAGCAGCCGACCCTTCGGAGAGAGTGTTCCCACCTCCCACCACTGCCCCTTCACCGGCAAGGGCTCCACCAGCTCTCAACACTGTCACATCGATGACCGAGCTTCCAGCACGCAAAGCCTTGGGGGCTGCACTACACTCCAAGCCACAATGCACTCTGGGATCTGTCCTTAAGTGGCACGGAGTGTCCTTACTGCAGCACTGCACAGCCCCGCCAATGTCACGGGGAAGAGACACAAAGTTTGGATTGGAAAGAAGGTTGAAGTCATAGGCTGGGAAATATCACTGTAACTATCTCTGGACAATAGAACATGGCACAGCCTGCTGCATAGTAGAGAGGCTTTGTTTTGTTTCTGTTTTTTTTTTTTAATTTATTGTTTATGTATTGTGTGTGTGTGTTTCAGGGGTGAGGGGTGAGCACAGAGTCTTTGTCCTGAGTTTCATTCCAAGCCCACTGGTTTTTTTCATTTTTTGTTTTTCTGAAAAAGGGTCTAAATCACGTTGCCCCAGACTGAATTGGAACTTGGGATCCTCCTTCCTCAGCATCCCTGAGCGCGGTCATTAGAGACATTTACCATCACACCCAGTTTACTTTAGGTGTCATAAGGACAGGGGTTTCTTTGTGAGCGCTTCTGGAACCCAGCACTGAACTCAAGACGAGTCATGATTTCGCCACTGTATGCTCGTTTAATCTGTAGTAAAACCAAGTCTGGTTTTCCTAGGTGGTCTATTCAGAATGTTTCAAAAGTTCTGTGTGAATCTGTACAAGAGAAAAGCTTGTGTGCGAGGTCAGAAGAGGTAGGACAGCCAGAGGGCAACACTTAAGGGCCTTCGGTCATCACTGGAAATGTTTCCTCTTGGGGAGAAAGGGCCTCTAGGAGCCTTGCAAGCAGCTTCCGGCGCCCCACTGTCCACTCCCCGGTCCAGATCCTCGGCCATCTCGGCCTCACCCACCTCCCCTTCTTGTTCTATTCCATTGCACTCTGTGACCAGGTAGGTACATCTGCTTCCGTGTAGTCTCTCAAACTTGCTGCAAACACACTCTCCTCAGGGCCTCTGTACCCGTAGTAGTTCTGCTCCAGCCCCGACAGCACCTTCTCCGGGAGGCTTTCCTTGACATAATTCTTTCTTACCATCATAAAATACCCCATCGGAGGGGTCAAGGCCTGATTGCTCGCTTGCTTCCTCTGCTCACCAGTAAGGTCCGCAAAGACACACCCAGAACTCCGTCTCTGCATCGGGTGTGTGGCCCTGCACGGCCCCGAGTAAGCCCTCAAGAGCATGCAGCAGATTCTGTCTCTGCGCCCTGTCACCCCGATCCTTAGCACTTCGGTACAGTCTGTACAGTTCTAGCCAGCAGCACCTGCCTGAGGACCTTCTAGGGCCACCAAGACCTGTTATCCCAGCTCTGAAAATAGGACAAAATCTCCAGCAAATGTAAGTTCTTAGAAGTGGGCTGCAGCCAGGGACCAGTGAGACCTGTGGCGCAAACACCTGAGCTCCCCAAGCCCTTCAGCAGGCTGAGTCAGGCTGGCGTCTGTGGCCAGACGTGCTGCGCACTCAGCACCCACAGCGGAGCTGGCTCAAGCCCACCCCTCACTGGCGGCCCTCTTCTCTCTGTCCACTGTCCTCACCTCAGGCGGCCAAGAGACTCCTTGCTCCGGAATCCCAGGCTCATGCGGGGCTGCTCTCCTGAGCACCAGCACTTGCCCGGATGCTCCCTGAGTCTCTGTCCTCATCCCTGAAGCTGAGCTGGTACAGGAGGATGATGGCAGTGTCCAGGTGAGGTCCGAGCTGGAGGAAACAAGCACCCCGCGGGAAGCCGCAGGCTGTCCTCTTGCCTTCTCCTACTTGAGGTCTGACAAAGGAACACTCACTTAAAAGTGCACAGCTGTGAAGCGGCCCTGGATGCGTTGAGTAAATCAGTAAATACCGCGGTACCTGTTACGGTTTGTGTCTAGGCGTCCCCCCAGAGCCTCATGCAGTCCTGTGGAGCCGTCTAATGTTTATGATTAATTCATGACCCAACGTAGGGATTACGAGTGTGAAGGCTACCCCGGCCCTGAGGTGGGTAATCCGGTACAGTATAAGGCAGGGAGAGAGGCTTGCCAGCTGCCGCCGCTGCTGCCCCTCCCTTTGCTCTTGCTGTTTCCTGCAGCCATGAGCTGCTGCCCTCTGCCACATGCCACGCAACCTTGGAGCCAGCGGAGTATGGACTGAACGCTCCACAAATTCGTTAGGTACAAACCCACGCAAGCGACCAGACCAGGCATTCTGACACGAGTAGATTTACTGGGGGCACCAAGCAGGCTGGCTGTCTAGTGGACCCAGACAGCAGTGAACAAAGGGGTGGGGGGGGCAGGAGACTTATAGGATCTTTCAGGGAGGGCGATCTCGGGCTGAACAGCCAGGTAACAGCCAGATCACGGGTTTCAGGGGTGAGGCTGGAACAGCTGAGGGAGAGCTCCTCTTGGCAGGGCTACCTGGTCTGTGGGGGACCTCCGATGTTAGCAAAGGAGAGTGTCCGTGGTTGCCTGCCCAGGGCACAGTCAGGTGGACCTGTTCTGTGGTTTTGGGTTTGGCTCTATGTGGGGCCAAAGGACAGGGAGTTTGGGGACAGGATGCCTGGGAAACTTTGAACCCTGACCCGTCAGAACCGTGAGCTAAATAAACCTTTCCTGCCTTGATATTTGGGTATTGGGTGTTTTGCCTCAGCAGCGAGAGGGAAACAACTGAGACCGCACCTGTGGGTGAATTAGCTCGAGGGGCGCACTAAGACTGGCTAGATTTCCTGCCAGCCAAATAATATCTCTTGCTTCTCGGTCTGCTTTGCATTTACACAGTCTTCTCAACCTGCTGCAGAAATGTGAACTCAAGGCCACCCCGGGGTCTCCAAGGAGACTGGACGCCAAGGAGCAGAGGTGGCAGTGAACTCCTTTCTCTCCTCTGAAAACTGTCCATAATTTAGAAAAGGGTTGCCTGGGGCCGTGAGGAAACCTCTTGCATTATTTGCCTGACATATTGCCTCCCTATAAACTTTCTTTTTCGTCCAATTCCAGTTCATCAATATGTGTTTGTCAAGAGCGGGAAGAATATTGCACTGGGCGCCACGGGATGGTGGATCCCACCAGCAGCGGTCTGAGCTTGGGGAATCAGCGTCCCCAGATCTGAAGATCTTGAGCTACACCCCAGCCCCATCCCTAAGAACAGGCAGAAGGAAAACGCTATATGGACTCCTTCCTGTCCTCGAAGGAAGCACTCTGAAGAGTGAACACAAATAGTCCTAGAAGAGGGAAAGAAATTTTCAAAGAAACCTGAAAACTCCGGTACTGAAAAGGAGGGGCCGTTCTGCCACACGGGAAGAGTGTGGCCGCACTTGAGTGCCTTTTTGACCAGCGCGGCCCCAGCGCGGCCTGCAGACCCTGCTTCCAAAAGGCAGTTGCTCCGGCGGCCTCCAGGGGGCGTGCTGGCCCTGAGGTCTCCCCAAGGCAAGGGTGGGACCCAGGCCAGCCAGCAGGCGCCTGCCTTGAGGGAGTCAGCTGTAACCCGCCAACTCAGGCCAGATCAGGAATCCGGTGATGTCACGTCTTCTGACTTTTGCACCAGATGCTAGAAGGCTGTGGCTTTTACGACTTAGTAAAACTCAAGCAAAGCAAATCCCTCAGATTAGAAAAGAAAACACCTCTTGGTCACCAGTTGGCTCTGGCCTCTAGGATCAAGCCTAAGCCTTTAGCACGGCGTCCAAACCCCTCTGTGGTCTGTCCACGCTTGTTTCTGTCCCAGTCATCCTTCGTCCGCAGGCCCCTAACCACACCTTCAGTGGCAGCCGCCGAAATGAACAAAAATGGTGCAGGCCTGGTTTATAGCATGAAACCAACGGACATTTTGTGGCTTTTACTTGAAGTACTTACTTAGGGTGGCTTTAAAGGATGCTGGGGGTGGGGTGGGGAGGCAGAGTCCTTTCTGTGGGGACAGGGGCACTGTAGATAGGGAAAGACAGGATGAAGGCTTCCCTGAACTTTACTAAAACGTAATAGCTCTGACCTCGGCAGCCAGCCTGGAGCAACCGGAAGGACAAAGGTAGCTGATAGGTTCTGGCCCTAGTATGAATTGCTGAATCGTTATGGTGGTCTTCTAATATGGCTGAAGCCCTTAAAACAACAGCTTATCTTCCCAAAGACCACTTCCCCCTTCTTCTCCAACTCAGTCCAGGGTCCAATTTCCTTCCACTTGTCCCGCCACCTCTGGGAAGGCCCCAATCAGCTCCTCAGGTAAATCTAAACATCCTCCTCAAATCCCACCCCTGGTAAAAGGTCATAAAAGCCTCAGCCTCCCTTTGTTCCAATTCAGAGAATTCCTTATCTTTGCCGAATTCTCTCCATGTCCTCCAGGAAAATAAAGCCCTTTTCTCTTTTCCTTCTGCCTGTTTCCCGGCTGCGACACCGCGGAAAACCTATCAGTAGCTAAACTCGAGCCGCTGGGAAGATGAAGACAAAGACCTAAGGCGCCGTGCTCACCCTAAGCATCGCGCGCTTACCCTCGCTTCCTTCTCTGGCCAAGGAGAGGATGAACGATCAACCAGACGGCCAGATTCTGAGACCCTTCATGAGACAAAGGAGAAACCCAGCCCGCAATTCACTTCCGGTGCCCCACTTGTGCAGAGAAACTGGCCCACTCGCCTGTTCTGCTTCTGCCTTTTCTCCATCTTTAAATAAATTGTCCTCTTCTATTTTAAACTGCCTCTGTAATTCTCTCACGGATGCGGGGTGTGGGATCAGGGCCACCCGCATGTTCCAGCAGAGCGGTGGTTTGCTGTTCATCCGCGGCTGCGACAGTGTGGCAAGGCGTGATACGGCGTGCCACCCTCCCCGGTGTTACGCTTCCCCCCAGGTTTCCACCAACAAGAGCATTCCTCGCAGGCACGTTCTGGAGCAGAACTGCGCTGCTCCCCGAAGCTCCC
This sequence comes from Myocastor coypus, assembly GCA_004027025.1. Taxonomy (NCBI): domain Eukaryota; kingdom Metazoa; phylum Chordata; class Mammalia; order Rodentia; family Myocastoridae; genus Myocastor; species Myocastor coypus. The sequence goes on from PVJA010018977.1 coordinate 37,816, forward strand.
AACCCCCACCCCGCAGCACCGTCCAAAGCCTCTGCTCTCGCTCCAGAATGAGCCGCTCCTCCCTGCGCCCCAAGCCTCTCCTCTTCTTATGCTGGGCGTTTGCCTCCGCTAAGGTTCCGTTTTCTTTTTTATTACCGCACGTTTGCAATTTCATAACGCTTGCCTTCCTCGCGTGAGTCGGTCCACAGACAGAACGCGGCCCAGCGGCTTTTCGTGGGCACCTGGGCCTCCTTCCCTCCACCCTTCACCCCTCTCTCTGTGACCTCCTTTCTTTTCTTCCCTTCCTTTTTGGTGTGCGTTCGCAGCACGTGACACCTGTTTTCCGCGCGTGGAGTTGGCTCCTGCCATCTTACATGAAAAATCCAACATGCAAACAGAGCAAGGTAAAACGTCGTCGATGGGAAGCGCGGAGGTTGATCTTCCGCAAAGGGCATGGAGAGATGGCGAAGTGGAGGGGAAGAGGCTGTTTGTTTTCTCTGCCATTCATATGTCTATTGTCGCAAATGGACTGTGAGCTCCCTAAGTTTGGAGATATAGATTGGAGGATTTATGCCCTGCAGGCCTGGCTCCTAGAGCCCTTGACTTCCGTGTTGGGACACCCGGAAGCTTCCATCTGCCACTCTTCTATCTGCTGGTTGACCGGGAGAAGCGCAACTTCTCCGCGCTGGGGTCCTGACTCACTTCCCCGACTGCACCCGACTGACCTGCTCACATAACCCAGGCTGCAGATTCTGATTCCTGCTGAGCCTGGAAGGTTTGCAGCCCACCCGCCTGCTGGGGTGAAGGCCCTGCGTGGGAGCAGGTGGGGAGCAGATGGCCAGATGAGCTCAGCTCCCCAAGAGCCTACGGAGGAGGAGTCGCAGGAAAGGGCTAGCTTCCAGCCAGGAGGCAACCCCAACCCTGGCCGCACGGCAGGGAGCGGGCAGCCTCGCCCTCCACACCTAGGTGTTCTGGCCCCAGCTTGACCAAGCCTAGCAACCAGAAGAGGTTCTGTCACCCCTCAAGGAATAAAGGAAGGCCTGTTCCAGGCTGCATTTGCATCCTGGCCCCCCCATGCACCCCTAGAAAGTGGCTGCCCAGTCTCTTTGGGAGTCACAGGCCCTGCCACGCTACTGTTCACCATGCTGCCAGGAAGCAGTGGTTGGGAAACACATGTACCCTGGACCAGAAAAGGGACCTTGATGACTTTGATGTTTTGGAACTCTGGAGAAGTCACACTGTGTGTGTGTGTGTGTGTGTGTGTGTGTGTGTGTGTGTGTGT
>PVJA010018978.1:0-39098 GCA_004027025.1 Myocastor coypus
TATATAGTAAGACCTTACCTCAAAAACAAAAACAAAACAAACAAAAAATAGCTCATGAAAGGTTAGGCACTTTGTGCTTTTTAAAAATCTATAATCATAGATTCCTTTCATTCTATTGTGTAAAGATATTGCTTGCCGGGGAGATAGCTCCATGGCATAAGTGCCTGCCTGGCAAGTGCAAGGTCATGAGTTCAAACCCCAGTCCCACTAAATAAATAAATTAATTAATTAATTAATTAATTAATAAAACCTTGACTTTAACCCTTGTTCAGTTTCTAAGGGGCTAAGACCTTTAACTTCCCTCAGTTCTAGCTCCCTGGTCTGAAAAATAAAGAGGGTAACACAGTTTCTCTGGCCCCTTTGGTCTAGAAGGTTCTGGTCCAGGATGAAAACATAGCCCATGGGCCTGCTGGCTTCACCTCCATCAAATGCTGGCCAGAAAGAAGCCTAGCTGACCTCAGAAGCCAACACAGGAAGGTGAAGGCAGATAACCATGGTCACTGGTAAGCTTTGTGGTCACCACCACAGCCCTGGCCAGAATTTACGCTGTTTGGTCCTGTAGCCACCAATAAATGCTAAAGGCCACAGCTTAAAAAAAAAAAAAAAAAAAAAAAAAGGCCTGGTTTGTTATGGAGGCACCACTACTGAGGGGGCCTGGCCTGGCCTGGTCTGTCGGCTGTCACCAAGGGGTGCCTCCCTTAGCACCTTGGGCGCACACACTACCACAGTGCTACATGCCGGGGTTCAGGAGGACATTACTACAGCGTCTCCTCAGGTGTCACTGAAGTAAGAACCTCATCCAAGTGCTGTAACAGGGCCTCAATGGGGTCCAGGGGACTCTGGCAGCTTTGTGCCCAAGGCCCCCTCCTCCCAAGTGCCACGTCTCTATGCACAGTGGCCTTTTATCCCCGGGGGCAGCAGAGCAGTATGGGCTCTGAGCCACGCTGGACCTTGCTGTAGGTTTGCCCCTTCTTGGCCACAAAAAATGGGAGTCATGAAAAAGAGCGGCCTCCTCAGAGGGGCAGGGCGGTGTAGGTGGGGTCATGAATGCCGAGTCCCTGGCCAATGCTGAGCACAAAGCTACTAAGTGTTTAAGCATTATTTTCTCTCAGTGACGTTTATTAAATGGAGGAGGAGAAGGAGGAAGAGGAGGAGAATCTCAGCTCACTGAGCCTCTCAGATGTATCCCCACAGACACCGGGAAATGGAGGTAAAAACGCAATAGCTTGCTGCTTTATTCACAAATGTTTCTGGAGCCTGCAGACAAGTGAGGATAAAGCCATAAAGAAAGACTCCCTCCCCTCACAGAGCCGACACCTGGGTGGGGAAGGGAAGGTACAGCTAACAGAAGGTGCCAGGATGTGACCAGTATTCTGAAGGCACCAACAGGAGACCTTGGCAAGGAGGCACTCTCAGGAGCACGGTATTTCCAAGAGGGCCTCCAAGGCCAAGTCAACCATCATGGGGGGGGGGGGGGCTGAGAGAGGGTAATCTGCGCCTCTGTACGGCCCAGGCCAAAGGAGCCTCTAGAGCAACCCCTCCTGAGCTGTGCAGCACAAGATGGCTCGCCCCCTGGCACACAGGCATTCCGTAGGAGGGGTGTGCCCACTGCCTCCCCATGCTGGTGCCGTGGAACTACATGAACTATGACAGCCATTCTCCCTTTTTTCAGGGCAGAGGCAGGAAAATACCAACTCAATCATCAAACCCCAGGCACAGTTAAGAGACCAGAAATCCTCCAGCACCTGCCTCTGCACACAATCATGCCCTTCTGTTTGGAGCAAGGGGAGCTCTGCACATATTAGGAGACTGATCTTGGCCATCCCAGCCCTAAGTCAAACTCCTCCCAAGTTCTTCCTCTTATGTGCCCAAGTGCTGGTTCCCTAGCCACATCCACAGTGGATCAGGGCCTCCTCGGGACAGTGTTTGCAATGTCCGTAAATTCTTCATAGTTCACACAAACAACCCCACCTGTCAACAGGGTAGCCTCTTCTCAATAACGGCAGAAAGGAGCAGAGAAGTCGGCAACAGCAGCTAGTGACCGATCGGGCTCAAGTTCTAACAGCTGCACACTGCAGGGGAACTGACCCAGGGTGGGCCGCTCTTTCCTAAAAGCTTCCGGTGGCTGTGTTAGGCAGCCAAGATCGTACACTACTGAGAGAAAGGAATGCGGCAGATGCGGTGGAGAGGTGCTCAGCTGGGGCAATGAGGATGACTGCTTTCCCACCACAGAGAGGCGCTCCTTACAGTGTCCCTGGCAAACAGAAGTCACATTTTTCTGTCTTGCCAACTAGTACATCGGACACTCCAAAAGTTAAGTGGTTCCTCAAAAATGCAAACAAAATTATCCTATGATTTAGCAAACCCAGCAACTCCATTTGTAAGAATATATGCAGCAGACAAAAATGGATTTGTACCCAAATTGGCTCGCGAATGTCCAGGGCAACTTCGCAAGAGCCAAAAGGAATGAACACACAAAATGTGGTATGTCCACACGATGGAGTATTACTTGGCTATGAAAAGGAGTGAGGTATTGATACATGCTACCACACAGATAATCCTGAAGATATTTAAGCCAAGTCAATGAAATGAGACACAAAACCTCACATATTGCTAACTGCACGCACAGGAAACATCAATAGGCAAATCCATAGTGGCTGCAAGGGCTGATGGGAAAAGGAATGAGGAGCAATCACAAAGGAGTAGGAGGTCCTCCTGGGGTTGGGGAATTGCTCAGCGCTAAGTGTCGCTGGCCGCGCAGCTCCACATATAGTAAGTACACTGACAGAGTGCCCTTCTCCCGGGCGCATCTGTGGCTGCCACAAGCATCGGCAGAGGCGCTGCTTCACAGACTCAACCCACGCTTGTGCCCACTACTGCCTTCCATAGAAGTGAACGCACCAACACTGAAGTGCCTGCCAGGAGAACTTAGGGACACAGGCGAGTCCAGCTGCCCACGGAAAAATACCCTCCAGGGCTCAGGTGGCACACCTACGTTACTCATGGTGCTGCAGGTTGTCCATGTCATTGAAAACTAGCCACCACTGATCCAGGCATCCAGGCCCACCCCAAGCAGCAGCAGAAGGCTGCCTTTGGTGAAAGCATATGTGTAAGCGATTGACACAGACATTCCTGCATCCTGCCTGGCTCTGAGGTGCGGGACAGGGCCCACACTGCATCTCCATTTTAAGCAAGGAAAAGGGGTGCAGAATTCAAAATCAGAGAACAGAGTGCTGCCCAAGCAGCCCTGTGCTCCAGCATTTCAGAGGGATCACTGCTCTCTCTGGACCCTAGGGTAGGCTCTGAGGGGCCAGAGCATACAGAGGACTTCCTCAGTGCCCTCCGTCCCCTCCCCTCCTGTGCCCTTTCCCCGCCCCGCCCACCCCAGGAGCCCAAAGCATTGGCAGAAATAGCACAGTCTTCACACCCAGCAGCCGCCAGCTCCCGCAGGCCTTGCTGGGCAGACTGCACTCCTTTCAGTTCCAGCAATGTTAGCCCAGTGCTCGAGCGATTGGCAGTGAGCTGGAACTCGAACTCAGGAATCCTAACACCCACAGATTCTCACCTCTAGGTGCAACAAAGGGCTCTTTGTCAGGTCTTGGTATCTCCCAGAGGGCACATTTTCCTCCAAGAGCTGGGGTGTGGAGGCGAGGTGGTGTGTGCAATGGTATCCATTTTACTGGCACGCACTTTCTGCTCTCCAGGTTGCCTAATCCACTGCCCATGGGGATGGCACAGCGTGTCCTACAGCGAGTCGGGCCCTGGACCAGCCCCCACCCTACCCCAGACCTCACAGCTCTGTCAATCTAAGGCCTGACAAACAGGCAGCCTGGAGTCTTCATCTTGCCTGGGCAGCCAGACTGGAAGTGAACAACAGTGCTCTTGTTGAGACACGCTTTGCAGCCATGAGCTCGTCCTCTAGAAAATACTCTGAAGCAAACCCTAGGCCAACCCCTTCAGCACGAGATGCAGGCCAGCTTCCGGCGCCTGTGTGCCCCTGTGGCATCTCCTCCTTCCACAGCCCTCCTCACCGCCTCCCATGGACGGCTCACTCACCCCTGCCCTGAGGTTCCCTGCGCAGTCAGACCCACAGGTTCACCGGTACGGGACAGGAGACACAGCCTCGTAGCCCTCTTCCAAAGCCCACTCTGCACAGGCACGGAGAGAGACTGGGTCCTTCGCCTCCAGAGACACAGCTGGTGGTGGTGAACCTACAGCGTGTATGCTTCAGCCAGCTGCTTGTGGAAAGCTTGCCATCGCTGACCTATATCATCTAGGCTCCAGATATGACCCAGCCCAAGTGTGGGCTGTGCAGTGCCAAAGACCCACCCTGTAGCTCTTCTCTCTGGGCCACCTGGACAGATCCTTGCACCAGAGGCAGGATATGCACCTCATAGCAAGATCTCTAGCTGTTCCACTTCCCAAAGAGGGAAACTCATCCTGAAGGCACCAAGAGGAGCCAGCTTGCCATAGTCAGGACTCTCAACCTGGCCAGAAGGAATTCAGTCAGTTTCTGGGGGCTCCTGGAGAAGGTGACAGAGCCCACAGCACAGAGGGATCCCAAGAAGAAAGGCTGAGCTATGAAGATGCGCATTCTTGCTCCAAGAGATCGACTGGCACACGAACTGAACAGTTTCAACCTGCAAACACCCATGTCCAGTAGCGCTGCCCCAGAGCGCTTCAACCAAACCACGTCCCTTCTGGTCCTCCGATCTCTCCACTGCAGTCAGAAAACACCACCCAAAGTGAACAGACAAACAGACATGTCAATAGCTGACTGGCCATTTTTAACAACTTCTATGATCCAGAAATTGTGGGCATGGGGGTAGAGGATGAGCAAAGGGTGAGAAAGAAATGAGTCTGAGAAGCCTCAGATACTTGCTTACTTTTGAGCAATAAGAAAAAATAAGTAACTATGTTCTCACCTACATCACCGCGGAACCTGCAGGAAGACAGTCACTAATAAGGCATTCAGGTCCCCACTGCTATGCGCCCGATTCTGTGGCAAGAACCCTGGTAGCCGCATATGAGCCGCATACGAGAGTCCTGAGAGGCAGGTGATCAGCTCTATGTTAATAACAGTAATGGGAATGCACTTCCAGAGTGACCATTTCTGCATTGTGCCAACCCGAACCTTCATTTCACCATATGAGCTGCTGGGCATCAAAGCCAGCAAATTCGCAGAAAAGCTCAGGAAGAGGAGGGAGAAGAGCAGAAAGCTTGCCTTCTGCCCAAGTCCATCCCCCCAGCCCCATCTATTAGAAAACATGTTTCTAAATAAATCATTAGGAAGCCCAATTTGCAAACTACGCCATCACACTAGGGGAGCTGAAACCTCCAAGACATCATACACAACAATTTTAGATCTCTGTCTCCCCTGCTCATCTACACCACCTTCGTCGAAATTAAATGAAATGCTCTCACACTGCTGTGTTTTAAAACAGTGTCCGAGAAGGTAGAAAAGGTTACCCACAGAAAGCAAGGACGGCCGTCCTCACCATAGCAACGCGCCTACTTATAATATGGACTACCTGCATCAAAGGCTCCGCACACACTCAAGGCAAGCCCAGGACTGCAGCGAGCCGGAAGACGGAGCCACGAACTCTCGTGAGCATGTCAATGAAACACTTCCAATTACAGTACATGCCACTATTATTAGCATTGACTATCAATTTTTTTTTTTTTCCTTTCTACTCTAGTAAGAGTAAAGGGGGAAATGGATTAAGATAGTTTCTAGGACATACTGGAAACCCAGCCTGCCACTCTCTAAAGTGCTTTGGCTATTTAAAAAAAACAATAGAAAACTCCAGAGGCAGAGACTGGAAGGAGAGCTTGCAAAGGAGAGCCAGACCCGAGGCTGAGCACTCCCACCACTGTGAGCCTCCGGCACCGGGAGAAGCACTCACTGACAGGAAAGGCCTGAGCAACTCCCAGCTGAGGCAGAGATTCCAGAGGAGCCCAGACCCAGACCCACACTGGGTTTTGAGGGAAAAGAAACCCACTGCTCACATCTGATCACTCCCTCACACAGGGCTTATTCTCCAGCATCCAGAACTGGGAAAGGCAAAGAGGACATCACTTCCAACTGCCTGTCCCATGTCGATGCAGTGGTGCCAACATAGTGACCCCACAGGACAGCAGCACCCGAGTAAACAAAGCCCACGAGAAACCCCAAAGCAGCCACTCACTCTCTTACTAGCTAGGTGTCCCTTAAGCCTGCCTGCCTGCCTTGTTTTCTTTTCTTTACTTTTCTTTTCTCTGTGACAGGGTCTTCTTCTATAACTAAGACTGGTCTCAAACTCAACTGTAGCTTAGGCTTGCCTTAACTCAAGATCCTTCTGCCTTGATCTCCCAAGTGCCGCGATTAGGTGAACTATCTACGATCTACCACATGCAGCTGCTTCACCTTGAGATTCAGTCTCCCCATCTGCAGAGCAAGGCTGATATCTACAGCTGTTGTGAACATTAGGTTCAGAAGTACATAGAATGACCTAGACACTGATATACAGCAAAAGCTCAAAAAATAAACATTTATTCTTTTTTTTGCTATCAAGGCTATTTCTGGAGTAATGATTGCTGAATAAACAAAACCTAAGACCTGACAGACAACAGAACCACAAGAGGATTTCAAAAATGTGCGTCTTCCCTCCCATGACACATACTCCTGGAAGGCTGCCAGCTGCAATCCACAGCTGGAAGAATTGAGACCAGACTTGTTCATGTTAGTGACCACACTAAGCTTCAAACCTAGAGGACTAGGCAGGTGAGGGACTCAGCTGGTCACCTCCAAAAAGCACCATTAACAGCAATGAAGCAGCAGGCAGCGCACATTATCTTCATTTAGCTAAATGAAGGGAAGATGAAACATAACCCTTAGACAAGAGGAGTAGTACAGCAGTGTGCAAGACAGACACTCAAACCAGAACGCAAGCTCGGGGCTCACAGACAGCCTCCTCTGCATGAAGCGCCTCTTCCCAATACTCCACAGGGCAGGGACCATGTCACTGTACTAGGCATTGGCAAGGCAGTGGACATACGGCACACCCTAAATAACTATATCTTGCCAGTGGAGTTTCCCACAACCAGGGCATTTTATCTGTAGATAAGTAACGCACTCCTAGAAAGAGGACCCCAGGCTGTTCCTGCTGTTTTGCACCTTGCCCCTCTCTAGCCCACAGTACCAGCTGAGGTTGGTACAAGGCAGCCTAACTACCTTGGCCGGTGTAAATTATGCTGTCACTCTACTAGATCTTAGGGCCGCACACAAAGCCGTGGTTGGTCACCCCACACTTGTTTAACCTGCCTGGGGGGTGCACACCGATCTGCCGTGCTCTGCGGTCATTGCTGGCTTCAAGTCCACTAGAACACCCAAGCTTCACTATCGCGGTAAAAGCTAGGTGGAGATCCTGGAGCCCAAGAGGCCTGTCCTCTCTTCTGCATTGCTGAGGTGCTTGGGAGCCCTGGCCAGGACATTCGCACACACCAGGTGGAGGCATGGGAAGGTGGAGGGAAGAGGGTATTTGTGCCTGTTGAATGCTTTCAAGGGGAAAAAGGCTTCAGCTCCTGGGAACTCTCCTACAATAGCTGTTTTTTAACTAAAAGCAAAAGATACAGTACTACTTCATTTCGTCATCCTTTGAATGACATGGTTTTTCTAAATGGATTTGAAGACAAGGAAGTTGGGGCTCAGGCAGTATCGCTCAAGGTCATGTGCGCTCACCAAGCAGCAGTGCCACGGTGTACAGAGGGAGCGGTTTCTCTGGGTCCAGCACCTACATCTAGAGCAGCTAGCTCTTCACTGTTCTTACCCAGCAGATGTGCAGTGAGTGCGTCTAAATGGAATCACAAAGGAATGAGCGGCTCAAGGTTAAACTCCGGAGCACAAGCGCTTCCACGCTCAGCCCTGCAGACCACATGAGCAATTCCCCACAGCAGTCCAGCATCTCTTCCCCCACAGGTATGCACACAGGAAATCCCAGGAGCAAAGTCAGCGACATGCAATCAGCTGCACTTGTCATGCCCCAGGTTTGAAATCCTAATGAACCAGATCCTCCAGGGATCCAGGATGCACCAAGACAGTGGAACCTCCGGGAGGTCAGTGCAACACCCGCTGAGCCAAGATCTCAAAGTGGCACTGCCTCAGAATCTTCCAAGGGTGATGGGGACGTCACCGAAGAGGCAAGAACACAGAACGTGTTCCAGTGCATCTTCTGCGCCACAGCCCAAACATTTTTCCACTAGAGAAAAACACCAAGTGCAACAACAGTGACTTAAAAGTGTGCAGACCGATTATAGCTTTACTTTCAAAAGAGCTCTGATTGATCTTTTTTGATAGACCTGAAATAAATTAAACTAGATTGACTCACTTGAGAATGGGCTCTAATCCCTTAGTCAGATCCCAGAGAACTCAAACCAAACCAGCTGTTAATTTGGGCTTTATGAGATAAAGCATGAGAAATCCAAGCTGATGTACCCCAGAGCAAAGCTTACATCATCGCTGTAAGCAATCAACCCACTGCTTCTTTCAGGAACTAATCAGTTCTTGGATAAGTGGGTGCCAAGCTTGTGCTCTCAGAGCGAAACTAGCTCAGAGAAACGAGGAAAGGAGAGACAGGAAGAGGGAGAGGGAGGCGCATTGGCGGATTCACTCCCTCAAGCAGGCTCGGATCAAGCCCAAAGCACTTCCTTTTGGTCTTCTGCCAGTCACCTATCTCCTGCCCCATAGAGTGGTGCCTTGACCAGACCCACACAGCCGCCAAGCAAGAGGAAGTGACCAATGCTCTCAATAGGTCTTAAAGGGGGACACAGAATTGCCTAAGAAAATCTCTCCCTTACTGTTTAATCCCCTCCTCTGTGATGATCACACTCTGCATCTTTGTGCCCAGATGCCTCTGATTGGAACACAGAAAGTTCAAAGTTTTCCAGTGCCAGCTGCCCACGGCACCAACAGCGTTAGAACACGCGGGTGCCCTCACCCACTCAAACGACAGGCTCCTCCCAAGCTGCACTCTGCTCACTCCCAAGAAATGCTCCCAACTTTCAGCAGCAATTTTTCAAATGAGATTAACACCGCCGCCAGCCAGGAAAGGTGGGTATCTACCTCGAGAGGGCTCCACCCACTGCCAATATTTCTGAGAGCAGCCAGGCCGCCAGCCCCTTGCTCCTAAACAATGATGCTTCATAGAACGCTCTGTTTACTGAACATAAGGGGATCAAGAATTGAAATCCAATTTAAGGAATTATGGTGCCTTCAGACTGTTTTTCCTCAGCAATGAAAAAAGACAGGCATGTTGCTTCTGGAATTAAGCCAGAAGAAACTGATCCTTGTAGTAATACAAGAAAAAAAGAAAGAAAGAAAGAAAGAAAGAAAGAAAGAAAGAAAGAAAGAAAGAAAGAAAGAAAGAAAGAAATGTATGTGTTTATATGTGTTGGGGGAGGGGATGCCTCAGCCATGAATTAAAACCTGAGCAGTAAATGACTTTGTTTCATCCAACAGAAGGATCCTGAAGTTATATCAAAGCCCTATTTTCATATCATCTGACAAGCAGAATATAGTTCATCTCTTCTACCTCCTGAGAAGCAGGATAAATTTAACCAGAGAAGATAGAATGAAAGACATAACAAAGTCAACCACAATGCCTGCCCACTGGCAGGAACTAAGAAGCAAAATGGTCTCAGAGCTGTCTCAGCTCACCTCTCTCTCTATCTCTCTCTCCCCCCCTCTCTCTTGCTCTCACTCTCTCTGTCTCTGTCTCTCTTTCTGGAAGTCGCCACTGCTGCTTCTGACCCACACCAGCCACCATGTCTCAGTTGCACGTATATGTTAGCTCATTTAATCCTCAGAGAGATTTTATCCTCACATTATAGATAAAACCGAAGCTCAAGAAGGCGAAATACTTGGCCAAAGTCCACCTGTAATCAAGGAACAGCGCTGACTTGAGTCCCAGGTATGTCTGATTTCAGAGCCAAAGGGTGGATTCATGCAGTGAGAACTTTACAGCCACCTCCAACAGCTTCCGGCTTCTGGTCTCCTCACCACATCCATCTTGAGGGAGCATTCCACAGATGAGCAAACCAAGATGCCAAGACAAAGCTACCCAAGGCCAGGTAATCGGACAGCAGAGCCAGGAGGACCCAGCACTCCTTGGCCTCGACTCCAGAGTTCTTTTCTCTCACTTTGGCACTGGGTATTGAACTCATGATCTCAAGCATTGCTCTGCTGAGCTACATTCCTGGCCTCTATGTCCATTTAGTAAGCCTCATCCTCGCCCATAATTCATTCTTCCTCAATGCCATACAGAAAACTGTCTTTGGCTGTCACCAGAGAAAAATATCTTGTCTCACCAAGAGCTGCCTGGGGAAAGTTTTGGCAGTGATGGTAACTTGGGGCACAGGGGAACTATAAGATTAAGTAAACGAAGATATGCTCAATAGATAGAGAACAAGTCCAGTTGGTTAGAGGAACTAATTAAAAAGTCAGCACATATTTTTTGCTGGAAAACCAAGCCATCTCCCAGGAAGCCCTGGACAAATGGGTATGGAAAAGGAAAATAGAAGCAACTTTCTCAGCCGAAGGCTGCTGCACAGCTAGAAAAAGTCTGGCCAAGGTGAGCAGGGCACTGTAGGCTTCTGATTAGCGAGGCCTGCTGACATACAAGTCCTGCCTTGGGGCTGGGAAGGGACTGGAGGGCACCAGCACACTCTTCTACTGTTTACACGTAGCCCAGGTCCAAGAGGGCGAAAGTAGGGGAAAGTCCACGGACCAGACTGCTTTCACATTCCTCTCATGGATGTTTCTCTTTCAATTTGGCCTCCAAAAAGCTAAAGGCAGAGAGCAATAAACACAGACAAATCTCAAGGCACTGTGTTTTCACTGAGCCTTTGGTGAACCAGAAGATTTGAACGCTACACTCCAGAACCAGGAGGTAACAATGGCCGCTTTCAATTTAACTAGGAGAATTGATGTCATTTCTTAACCATGATTGGAAATAAATCAGCTGGATGAGCTCCTAGCTGTATTAGTCTTACCCAAGCGGAAGTGGGAATAGGCCTGAGTTGGCTGCACACTGATTCCTTGCCTTGGAGGACCCCAGGAGATAGCAGAGGGGCCTGCACCTCCTCCCGGGCCAGGCTGCACCAGGGCCCCAGGACAGTCAGCTTCTAGGCCAAGCTCCCAGAATCCCTCATCTCTGACAGCCAACCAGCATGGCTGGCCTCTGAGGCAAATTGAAGGAGGAAGGGGCTGTTACACGCTTATTACAAACTCAGACAAACAAGAGCCTGACCACAGCAGCCCCAGGGAAAGTCCCCCTAAAGAAAGAAGTGTTATTAAACTCACAGGCCAGGGCCTAGAACTCTGCCCTGCGAACCAAAAAGTCTGACTTTCATATTTTAGTTTTTAGTGAAGCTCTGGGCAACTGAAATTTTACCAAAGACAGCAGCAGATATCACAACCAAAAGGCCACAAATTCCTGTCTTGTTGACACTAATTTCATACCCATCAGAGCTGAGTAACTCTAAGTCCAGTCACCCCTCCAGGCTTTTTTGTTGTTGTTGTTTTCCCTCTATGCGAAGATAAATTATGTCACAACACAGCATCTTTCGCCGTAACTCTTGTCTGACCTACCCTCCTACAGGAGAAATAACTCAGGACTGGATCCCTTTGTGAGACGCTAAGGGAAGGGACAAGAAAGATAGGCGATACAGCACCAACCCATCCAGCTAGGCAAGAGCTTTCATAAAACAGTGTTGCTGGGGGACCTAGGGACATCTCCTTGGTGAGAAAAATAACACCATTAAATCTTACGTGCCAGGCACTGGGCCAGGTCCCCTCATGGTCTCTCAACAACCTTCAGGGTAAGCAAGTCCTCCCAATAAACACATTTCTCACAGATGTGAAAATGGAGTCAGAGAGCAGCTCACGGATTTGCCCGATTTAAAATTTTGAGCATTAGGTTTTTAAAAAGGGATTGAAATAGAATGCCAAGGTAAAGAAAAGTTCAAGCTTCATAGGGAAATTGTGACCTGGAAACTAGTTAATGAGGAAAAAATATCCCCTGCCAGAGGAGATGATAGGGAGGCAGAGAACCAAGGGACACGCAGAGCAGGAACTTCAATCGCGAGTTGGTCGAGATGGTTCTGAAGCATTCCTAGAGGTATTACATAAGAAGGAAGCAGGCGGAAGCTCAGGTGGAGAAGCGTGTGAGGACAGTGGCTCTGCGGTGGTGTGCAGGGCCCTGGGGACGCCACCCTGGGCAGTCTGACTTAGACACAGCCAGCAGCAGCCCTGGTCACCCTGGTCCCAGAGCAGCCCAATTCATGAACGTTGAGTGAAAATGGAAACCACAAACCATAACCGAAACTATAAGCAAACCAGAAATCAGACCGAAAGATAAAAATCCATTCTCGGGGCCAAAGAAGCGATAACAGAACCACGGAGGCCGGAATCAAAACCATCTCGACTTTACATGTGGTATGTGGTTTTTCGCACATCAGATCATGGGTTCCGGTCAGATTTCAGCTATTGCTTCACTCCCCGAACAGCTATGCACACCAGTGTGGCTGGAGCTCTCCACGCAGCCCCAGTGCTGGTGTCGGACGCAGCGCACACTCTCACCTGTCACCCTAAGGCCAACAGTCCAGTGGGGTCTCAGGATGTGCAGCCCCTACTGCAGAAGCAGCTCCCCTGACGGTTCTCCTCATGTGTCCTAAAATGGCAAAATCATGTCAGAAATGATCCGGCGAGATTTGTTTCTGACGGAGAGAAACTGTCAAATGTGATCCTGCATGAAAAAATAACTCATGCAAAACAGTTTTTTCCCTCTTCTTGTTTTGCTTGGGGTGGGAGGCTGTCCTCCAGGAGCGAGCGCTGAGCCTTTCCCACCTCCTTTATGAAGTCAAGCCCCCGAGCACCTGTTCTCCCAAAACAAAGGGCTTCTCACACTGCATCTTCTGCAGGGAGAATGTGTCATCTGCTTTCACTCCCCATTGTGACAATGTGGCAACTGTGACACGTTTTAAGAAAAGCCCCAGCCAAAACAGGGTACATTACAACACAGTAGTGTTTTAGTAAACATGTGCTTACCTTACGGGTACTTTGGAACCTTCCTTTACATTCTCTGGGGTTTGCGGGTGTGTGTGTGTGTGTGTGTGTGTGTGTGTGTGTGTGTGTTCTGTTACACACACTAAATCCTAGGAGCCCTGAGCTACAACCACAGCCCTTTTCTATTTTCCACTTTGAGAGAGGGTCTCGCTAAACTGTCCACCCTGGACTTGACTCAGGATGCTCCTGCCTCAGCCTCCGACAAAGCTGGGATCCCAGATGTGCATTACAATGCCAAATTCACTTTCAAGAAAAAGATGGCTACCCATCGGGTCTGTGAGCTTGTTTGCTTTTAGGGTTTTCTTAAACTCCATAAGGTTACACAGATTAACGGCTTCTACTTTGGCAGAGTCGGACACTCAGCATGCCCTCATCGTTATCACCCAACTTGGTGTCACACTGGGGTCGATGTACAGAATGGAATCGGGGACTGAACTCAGGTCCTTACGTTTGCCAGGCAAGCACTTATTCTACTGAGATATCTCCCCGGCTGTCATATTTTCTAGACTTCGCATTTTAAGAAGAATACGCAGAAACTCTTGACTTATCCAGACATTGTGAACACATAAATGTTGTTGGATTCCAGAGGAAAAACTAAACAACCAAAGAAGCAGGGAAGTTGCTATTTTAAGGATAAGAATAAGTTCAGAGCTTTGTGACTCCTGGACAATCCTGAAGTGTCACACATTCCACAAGCCAGTAAATCCCCTCTCTAGGGCTTTATTTATTTATGTACTCTATGCAACACTCCTAAGGTATGGTTTGTTGTTTTGGGGGTTTTTTTTTGTTTGTTTGTTTGTTTGTTTTTTTGAGGGGGATATTTATATCTTAGGTGCTAATCAAAAGGACAACGGTTCCTCTTTGCATGATTTTAGCTTGACAATAATATTCAAAAATCTATTCAGGGGAACACACAAGAAGGGCCTAGGACAAACCCCACACACGCGAGCCATCCTAGTCCAGAAAGTGGGCACCACCTTCCCTTGAGAGTGTGCTCTCCAGAAACTTCCTTAGTCACTGCCTTCCCAGTTCGCAGTCTACATCCCACCCTTGCATATAAATCTGACCATCCCCTCCAAGGCAAACTGGGGCCCACATGAAGTGTGGGCCCCAAGCTACACAAGCTTCTTTCCACTGAAAAGACCTTCAGATCAGAAAGCCTGGCCCAAGCCGGGCGTGGTGGCTCATGCCTATAATCCCAGCACTCGGGAGGCTGAGGCAGGAGGATTGGTGGGAGTTCGAGACCAGCCTGGGCTACAAAAGTGAGCTCAAGGCCAGCCTCAACTGCATAGCAAGACCCTGTCTCAAAAAGAAAAAAAAAAAAAAAAAAGAAAAGAAAAGAAAGCCTGGCCCAGTGTGTTTCTTCTAAGTTCATTTATTTATTTCTTACTTGTTCTGAGTGCTCTGGAGGTCAACTATGGAGCAGGGCAGACAGAAGGCTGCCTCTCTTGGGTGCTTTCTGGTGCACATGGCAGTTTAAAATTTCCCAAATCATTTTACCTGCTTTCAACTGGTAAGCAGATTGAAATATTCAGACTCAGAACTCTAAGTGCTGAGATGTTGTTATAGGGTCTTCATTTTATTTATTTATTTATTTATTTATTTATTTATTTATTTATTTATTTATTTATTTTAAGGTCCTCATTTTTTAATTACCAACCTGTTACCAGTAGGTTCTTCAGTGGAGTTGGACAATGGAGAAAGACTGAAAGTAAAATCCCATCAAATCTGCCTCTGGGAGAAAAGATTTGCCCTGACCAGGCATTAACTATACACCATGGCCTTGGACAATAAGCTGTCCCCCAGTGAGAGCAGGAAGCCTCTGAGGGCTCTAACCTCCATTCATCCTGCTAGATTTATGGGGGCTGGGAGCGCGGAGCACAGCCACGAATGTCTGGCTGCCCACTACCAAGCCCCTCACACACACTGGGGCGTTTTATTTCCTTTTTACAGCAGTTTCCAAGTCCAGCCTATTCAGGAAAGGGAAGGGAGGGGAGGGGAGGGGAGGGGAGGGGAAAAGGAAAGCCCATCCCTCTCCCCCCACCAAAAAAGGGAGAAAGAAAGCAAACTACGGCCACTCATTAGGGGCTTTACGAGCTCCTCCCAAAATTAAGGGAGCTGGAACCTTCTAAGTACATGCTTGGCAAAGCAAATATCATAGATGAGGGATAAAAAGTAAAATCATGAATCATCATATAAAATCTCTAAATACCCAGCAATGCAAAGCGAGAGTCAGTACTCGTGACACTGGAACTTCAAGTCTGCATGTATCCGATAAGCTTAAGGCAGGGAGGCTGCTATGACCAGCCCTGATGGCTTCCACCCTCAGGTTCCATGGCTGCACCCACTACTTCATCAGTATAGCCACAGCTATGTGCAACCTGGGTTACGATTCAGTCGCTCTTAAAAGCAGCCAGCCAGCCAGCCATGGCGGCACACACCTACAGTCCCGGCACGTGGAGGCCGAGGCAGGAGGACTGCTGCAAGTTTAAGGCCTCCCTGTGTCACATAGTGAGTTGAAGACCTGCTAGAACTATATATTGCACAACCCTGTCTCAAAAATAAAAAGCAAGAGAGAAATTTTAAACATGAGATCTTCCAAACTTTTTCAAATAAGTATATGTACTTCAGAATAACAATCCCCTATTAACTGCTTTCCAATAAAGAATCAAATATCCCAGGATACAAATTTCAAATTAGCTTTCCTTCTCCATCTACTCCTTTTTTTCAAGAGTCTTTTCTAGGCTCCCTTACAGAACTCATAAAAGCCCATATGGGTACCAGGGAGATAGCTCAGCAGCACAGTGCCTGCCTGACACATGCAAGGTCACGAGTTTTCGATTCCCAGTACCAAAGCAAACAAACAAGCAAATAAAAAACCACAAAAGCCCGCAGAAAGGATCCTCACATTTCCTTTACATTTTGGACTGTCGATGGCATATAGGAAAAGTGCCTCCCCCGCTTTCTGCTTCATGTGTTTTCCTTATTGGTTCATTTACACAGCGCTGCTCCCCTGCTGCAGTTAGTACATCTTTTTGTCATTTCTGCCTTTCCTCGCCATTAGCGCAAGCTGCTGGGATGACACCCCAGCCGCCTCGCGGGGTGGCTGCGGCTTTGGCGCATCCCTTTCCCCCAGTGGTCACCCCTTTGACTAATGTTCACCAACATTCATACATCATTCCCAAATTGGTCCAAATGAATTAAACACAGCTCTGCTTAACATTACGAGATTTAAATGGATTTTCTCTCTACAGGTCTGCCCCATAATTGGGTTTATCCATCTTGTTGAAGTACAGTTTACACTTGCTAACATCACGCCAATTCAAGCTACATTTTCTGCTCCAGTGGCAGGAGCAAGGCAGATTTGTCATCGGATCATAACAGGTAATTCAAACAACAATTAGTTTGATGACGGCCCGTATGTCAATGTCTGCTCCTGGCAGCCTGGCTCACGCCCGATGCTCTCTGCTCCTCAAGATGAATTGTCTGTAACATCCCTTGATTTCAATCATCAACAAGGCTTCCTGAATCAACTGAGAAACTATTGACACAGGGCTGTCTTCCCTGCAGGGCAGCCTCCACAAAGCCCTAGAAAGAGGAATCTCCCTGTCTCCCGAGGGTGGGCAACTACTACACGCTTCCATTTCCAAGCCTTGAACATTTTCCAGCTTCCAACCAGAGCCGCTTACTCTGGTGCTTTCACTCAACTTCAGAATTCAGAGAAACAGACAGGAATGAATTTGTACAGGCTCATCCATCCACAAGTAGGAAAATATTTGTTCACACTCCTTGGCAGGGATGAATGCCAACTGTCAAATTCTCAAAAATGTTATGATCAGACGGTAACAATACTCATCCTGATGAAACAAAAAAAATCGAGACCTCATTTAAGAGCCAACTAACCTCTGAGCATTCTGAAACTCATAAAGCAATCACAGAAATATAAAGCAGCCCAACTACAGTTCGGCACTACTTGAGCAACACCACAGCGATTCAGGCAGAGGGCAAATTCACACAATGAATGAACTGAAATTGAAATCCGATATCCTGGAGAAGAACATCAAGTTGACACGGGCCAAATTATTGATGGAGCCCAAAAAAATCAACTGCTAGTGCCACAGGGTTAGTGCACACCTGGAATCCTGGCTATTGTCGACAGGTATGGGGAAAACACAAGCCCAGCTCTTCTGAAAAGCTTAGACTGCAGTGAAACATAAGGAAGGCTCAGCAGATTCTTTAAGTGACATAAGAGAAATGCAAATGGCAACCAATAGGAGCCATAAATCTTTGTTACCTAGCAAAGATAGTCCAGGTTGTCAAATTTATCATGTGTGATGTTCCTGACAGCAAATAAAGCACACACAGTGCGCGTCAAAAAAAAAAAGGCATCTTCTCAGTCTGCAAACTAGTACTTCATGGCTCTTGAGGGCAGGCGAAGGCAGCCATCTGCATTTATCGCACCCCATGCTCCACACTGGGAAGCTCCCCTGCAGCTCCCAGCTCGCTGTACGCATCTCTGTAGCCTCCCAACAGCCCCCGGATATGGGCACTGTCATTAGTTTTCCCCATCTTGCATGCTACAAAAGGAAGCTTGCCAGAACCTTGATTCAAACCTAGGCTGCCCGAAAGACCCCAGGAGCATGAACTGAACCACCCACCTGCTCAGCTACTTGTTTCCTTAAAATGCAAAGGCAAGACCACCCTCACCTCAGACGTAGGACATTCCCTCTAGAGTGTTATACTAAGCCAGCCAGTTCACAACCAGCAGTGACTCTGATCCCCACGGGGCATGTGGCAACTTCTGGAGACAGTTTCAATTGCCACACTGCTATTGGGTGCTAATGGCATCAAGAGGGTAGAGGTCAGGGACAGAGCAAAATAAAGTCCTCCTAGGCACAGGACACTTCTCCACAACAACAGGAAGTACTCAGCGCGAAGCATCATTGGTACCCAGGCTGAAAAAGCTGCACCAAGTCATGGAATCTCAGCCCGCCCCTAAGATACTTGCCAGCTTGCTGCAGGGCCTCAGCCCTCGAGGAATCTGTTACTACCAAATGTTTGCTCACCTACAGCCTTTGAAGTTAGAGTTTTATGAAGATTCTTCAAAGAGTCCATACAGGGTTTAATCATAATGTTTCTTTTACTAATTTACATTATAGATATGCAATACAGAATACATTACCTATTTTTAAATTGTATTTTTCAATTTCGATTTCAATTTCGGTTCCTGTCCTGCCCTGTTTCCACTGTGAGATGGGCCCTTGGACAGAGCAGCCCGCCTCTTTGAATGGCAGTTTCCTCACCCAGCAGGCGGACCCTATCTGTGCCCTGCCTATGGGGTAGAGGAGCAGACATCCATATGGCCTCAAGCCTGGCCCCACCCCAGGGCTATTAAATCTCGATGCGCATTTCAGCATGGCCCCCAAGTCTGAGAAGCACCGGGCTACCAGCGCCTTCTTCTCCCAGGGCTCTGCAGCCCTGGGAGGGACCAGATCCCACCTTCACTTACGAGTACCAGGCTAGGCGACAGTGGCCACCAGGGTCTACCTGTGCAGCAGATGTTCTCGGAACAGCCTCTTAGCACTACTCGAACAGACTCAAGCCACCCTTCAGAACTCTGGATGGACACAGCCTCTTTTCTCCCCCAGGGGAAAGGTGGTCAAGCTACAATCAGCCAAATGAAAAGCTCTAACTGCTGTCCCCTAACAGGACTACGTGCAGTGGAACAATGCAGAATGGGAAAGGAGTGTGGGCTCCAAGATGCCCAAGACCAGCAGACGAGTCACCAAAGTACCTGGAAGGCTTTAGCCAACCAGGGATGAGCAAAGCCTTAGCAGCTTCCCAACTGGCCACGACACACAGCCTGAGTTAGGAACTAATGCCACTGGTTGCGCCCAATAGTTCTCCAAGTGTCGTCCCCAGAGATAGACAACAGTTTTATCCAAAAACTAGTTTTAAAAACTTAGGATGTGGGGACCCACCCTCAGACCTATAGATCCTACAACTGAGGCTCCAGGGACTCTTCTCAGCAGAGCCAGAGCCCAGATCTTCATCTTAAAATCTCCAGCAGTCTCCAGATGATGCAGGTTCTCATGCAGGAGACACTGACCTAGCCCAGCTTATGAAACGGAACCTCCATGGAGGGCACCCAAGGCTCTGGGCTTCAGAGCAGCTCCCCAGCGGTGCCGGTGCACACAGACCAGTAGCTATACATACAGGGAGCTACAGCCTAGGCCCACCACAGGCCTCCTGACCCAGGTGGGTGCTGCGCTGTGTTCTGCTGTTCATGATGCAGGGGTTCTAACACTCTGCACAGGCTGGGTGAGCCTCCACCCCTAAAGCCACATCCCCAGCCTCAAGCTCAGAGACCGCTGGCTTCTTGCAGACAGCAGAACGAGGCCTTCAACACAGATGGTCCAGTCACACTTTCTGGGTTTGGATCCTAACTGACCTTGGGCAAAACATCTCAGATATCTGTTTCTTCTCTTTCAAAACAGGGACAGTGGCAATGATAACAATAACTGTGCCTTTGAGGTTTCCCTGTCTGTTATGACAAATCAATAAGTAACTCACATAAAGCACTTAACACCAGACTCAGTGCATTAGGATAACTCAATAAACACAAACTGCTATTATTATTAGCTGCTGTTATCGCCCCTGACCCCCAAGACCACGCACACCACCAACCGTACTCTTCTTTCACTATTCTTTCTGAATGGTGTACAAGCATCTGGCTGCCTCCGTACAAGCCTAAAACGCAAAGGCCTCAAAAACTCAGTGGAACCCAAGGGCAGCTTGCTTTCTCGCTCAAAATAAGCAAATGTTACCCCAGTGGAGCACCTGCCAGCTTTCAATTTCAATTGTGAACTGAAAAATGACTGAGCATCCAATAAATGATCAATGAATTGATGTTAGAAGACTCTAAGGCGGCAATCCCCACCTGTAGAGGCTGAAAATCACCACCTGGATTAGAGACATAACCCCTGGACTGGGCTGGAAACCTATACAAATAGACAAGGGGGGAGGGGTGTTCAAAAATAGTCAGCGTTTAAAACATACCTAAGCCTTGTGCAAGTGAGATTTGAGGCTGTGCAGCTCACAGATGAGCTCCTCGGGGGCCTGGCAGCCTATAGATGCACAGTATGCGTTTTTATCAATGAGTATTCTGAAAGATGGACTTAATGGACAGTGGGGCTAAACGTCAGCACTACTATAAGTCACCACTACTACAGTGGACGTCCTGAGTTACCGGGCACTTGCAGGCTCTGAACTCTTCTCTAGTGAAATACAACCTCCTCTCCCACTCACTCAGGCACACGCGTGCACACGCGCGCGTGCGCACACACACACACACACACAGAGGAACGTGCACACGCACCTCATTTCTTTAGAGAAAATGGACAGGCCAGGTCACTTGTGGCAGCTAAGAGGACCAGAACACAGGTGGTCACCATGAGAAATGTGAATGGGACAGACAGCGGGCCTCAGGCCCCCTCACGGCCGCCTCATTCTCAGATTCTGCCTGACGCTGCTGCGGCTCATCTCTGGCCATATCCATCATGTGGGTGAAGAGACTGACTCTTAGAATCGCAGTTGTGGCCAGGATACCCCGCTCACATCTAGGAATACAGAGCCTGCATATCGCAGGGCACACTCCTGTCGGGAGCCTTCTTTCCCTGACTCTAGAGCCCCCCTGCCCTGGTGGAGGGTCCTGTTGGCCACAGTGAATCATGGTGAGGGTCTTAGGACCAAGCAGAAGGGTTCTGCCTCAGAAAAGCTCCGGTGAGTGCTGTAACTACGCAGACAAGGCAGAGCGCAGTGCCCACCGCAGTCTCTACCGCTCAGCTGTGCAAACAAATAAAATGCTCCATTTCTGTTGGATCCTGAGTTGTCTTTGCGTACACGCACAAGCACATCTCACACACACACATACACACACGAGCGCACACAAACCACTTCAGATCCTCTAAGAAAAACAACCAAGAAAAGTCTACATAGTTTGTTTTGCTCCATGCAGAGTTTTTTTCCTAAATGTCATCTGACTTAGTGTTAAAACATCAACCTTTGGCCGAAATACTCTTAAAACAAAGGCTGAATTGGTTCTGAAGTAGGCCTCCCAAAAACCAGGGAAACATCTTCTGGCGGTCCTGACCTTGATTACAACACAGCTCTCGGGGTTGAAATAATGATGAGCTGGGAGTGGTGGAAGAGCTCCCTCAGGGAGGCGCAGAGAGGCCCAAGTGCAGGCCTGCGGTCACCCGCAGGGCTTTCCTGGGAGGCAACTACTCCACAGTACGCAGCCTGGGCTCAGCCCTGTTTCAGCCAGCTACAGCCCTCCCAATTTAACAGGAACCATGGGTTCAATTCCAGGGAGCCAGATCATTTTATTGTCCCCTTGAACATCAATCACATGCACTCAATATTCAATGCCAATAATCAAAATTCTCCACTCTGGCTGAACACGCAGCTCAGGGGCCTAGCGCCTGCCTAGCAAGTGCAAGGTCCTGAGTTTGATTTCCAGCACCCACCCCCTTCCCAAAATAATTATGTTCAGATCTCTCAAAAAGTCAGTGTAGGGGCCTGGCAGATGGCTCAGTGGTCTAAAGCACCTGCTTAGGAAAGCTTGGGCGGCTACAGGGACCACAGTTCGATCCCCGGCACCACATGCTGCACCAGCCCTGCCCTTAGGGCAGGCTGGGCTGGCCATAAAAAATAAATAAATAAATAAACAAACAAACAAAAGTTCTGAAACAAGAAAAAATAAAATAAGAAATGTTTAAAAAAAAAAAAAGGTCAGTGTAAAACAGTGGTTCTCAACCTTTCTAATGCTGTCACCCCACAATACAGTTCCTCATGTTGAGGTGACCCCAAACCAAAAAATAATTTTGGTGGCTACTTCAAAATTGTAATTCCAAATAAATAACATTTTCTGATGGCTTTAGGTGACCCCTGCATTTTGGTCATTCGACCCCCGCCGGGGTCGCCACCCACAGGTTGAGAACTGCTGGTCTAAAAGCAAGCACATACTTGCTTCTCATCTCTCCAAGTCCATTCCTAGTGTACAAACAAAAGAAATGAAACATAAGCCGGCGAGATGGCTCAGCGGTCTAAAGCACCTGCTTAGGCAAGGTTAGGCAACTGCAAGGACCACGGTTTGATCCCTGACACCACATGCTGTACCAGCCCCACGAGGGCAGGCTGAGCCAGCCATGAAAGAAAGAAAGAAAGAAAGAAAGAAAGAAAGAAAGAATACATTCCCTAAAACATATGTCTGAGAACACTCATAGAGCTTTATTCTTGGCAGCAAAATACTGGAAACAATTCACATGCCTAATAAATAGAAGAAATAAATGCAATGGGGCATATTTTTATATGCCACATATTTCACATGTGGAATACTACATGGCAATGAACAGGAACAAATCATTGCCACCCATGATAACATGAATGCAACTCACCCACGTAACCCTGAGGAGGCACAAACACGAACCAGTGCATTCTGTGCAATTCCACTTACATGAAACCCAAATGCAGGCAAAGCTAAGCCACTGTGAGAATTCTCAATGAAAGGAGAGGAAAGAGGAATAAAGGGGAATACGGGAGACTTCTGGGGAGTCCATACCAAAGGTCAGCGAACTGCAGCCCGTGGGGCCACTGCCAGCCAGTTTGTTTTCACCAACAGAGTTACCTTTGGATAGCTCTGAACCACAGTCGCGAGGCTGAAGAGCTGCAATAGACAGTGCGGCTCCACACGCTGAATTTGTTATTTGTTATTTCGCCCTTTACAGAAAAGATGTGCCAACCCCAATCTATATATTGATCAGGTGATGGTCTCACGGACGGACACGGATGTCAAAGTTCATCTGCTTCTCTCCTGCAGCCCTGTGCACTGCCCTGGCTTTAAATCCCATTGCAATGACACCTGCAAAACATCAAGCACTGGGTGGGGGCGGAGGGCACCTCAGGGCAGAGCCTAAACTTAGCGTCCAAGAGGCCTTGGGTTCAGTCACCAGCACCCAGAGTTAAGTAACCATGTCTTTCTTCACAGTTCTCTTCACTTCCGTCCCAGGTACGTCTGTTACTCACTTGGGGAGAATGCCCCTTTACACAGCCCTTGTGTTTTCAGAACTACAAGGACCTAAGAGACAGTCAAAGTGGGAAGGATCACAGCCCAGCAGCTGCTGCCAGGCCCACATGTTCAAGAGAGCATCGGCGTACCCACAGAACCGCTCAGGGGCCATGCGTGGAAACAGGGAGCTTGGCAGAGTCCTGGCACGACAGCAGAGATGGGACAGGAAGAGGGTAGGAACCTCATGTGATGTGCGGTGTCATACTACTCCAAGTTATTTTAGGATCTAGCTTAGCGGAGCAACGTGTCAGCTCAGCTCCGACTGAAACGCAGCACTTGTTAAAGAGTTTTAAATTTCCAACAATTGGGCTGCAGCTAAGCTTGGACTAGAAAGCGGGTGGAGGACGAGGAGGCTGCCCCGCGCTGGAGTGCTCACTCGCTCTGCACAGCACCCGTGACCCATCCAGGGTACCTGCTGAACACCTGCGTTTGTCTGAGCTTTCCCCTTTTTTCCCTTTGCTTCTTTTGTTTTTAGCCATTTATCCTTTGATGATCACAATAAAATTACAGCTAGATGCCATTTGGCTTGGCCTCATGCTGGCCCAGCAGACACTGAGGGAAAATGAACGCTGAAAGCGTGGTGCTGGGTCTCTAATAAAACGTCTTTCTGTTTGCCCACATGGGCAACAGGCCTCCGCAAATAGAGGCGGGCAGAACAATGGTACCTGTTCATGGAGGAATAGTGATGGCTTCAGTCCTCCAAAACAATGAGCTCTGTAATTTACTCCATCTTCCTCCTGAGAAAGAGCTTCACATGGCCTGCGCCGTGCCAGGTGGCTTGGAGAAGGACGAACTGCTCGGCCAAACAAGGGGCACTTCAACTCCGGGTGTAAAGATTCAACAGCTGGTCTGGTCTGCGCTGGTCTCGCAGTGACATGGCCCCAACCAGCCTTTCCACACGGAGATAAGGATCACTCTCCTATTCAGCCTCAGCAATTCCCACACCCTAGGCAACAGGATTTTCCAGCACTCCCCAAGACACAGTGCACCTCAGGGCAGTGTGTGTTCCTCCCGCTCACCCAGCCAGGATCAAGGTGTGAGCCCGCCCTCTAACCCAGCCCTGCCCCCAGACCTTTTGCTGAGCGCTAGGCTCCGCTAGGCCTCCATCAAAAGGAAGGAGGGCCCACCAGGAAGTGTGTCAGCAAGAGCAATCTGGCTTCAAGCTGAGGACAGCCTGGCCTGAAGACACTTGGGCGGAAGGGAGAAACCAACAGTGGCACTCCCCCCCCCCAAATATGCGCAAGGCACAGCCGCAGAGGTAATCAAAATATTTTTTTAAGCAAGTTACTAGAGCCTTGAAATTAGCACCAAAAGGCCAGGAATCCACCAAATAGAAATGTCTGCTGACTCATACTTTTCGTTGGTGGAAGAATTCCATTCACCTGGGGCAAGTGGCTATTTCAAAGCTTTTTCAGGAAAATGCAGGTTTTAAGTGGTAAGGCTATAAAGATACAAGGCTGCAAGAACTGCCCAAGACTACATGCACACGTGCACACACACACGTGCACGTGCACACACACACAGACACGCACACACACGCACACAGATGAACAAAGGCTCTCCACATGAAAGAACAGTGACTTAACATGGCCAAGCCACCTAACTAACATCAATCTACGGGAACAGAAGAACCCGGAGCCAGAATTCCACACAACAGAAGGTTTTGAAAGCTCCCCTTCCAAGAGTTTATGCCAGAACACTCTAGAAGTTCTGGTACCATCAGTTACTCTGGGGGCACAACTGTCCTCACAAGGCCAGGCAGGGAGACGCAAATCGTATTAGTCTGATCTCCCTCCACGACTGCTCTCCGCTGGCTTCGGTTCAGCCCCGAGTCTATATTAGTCTGTGATTTGTTTAGCCTTTGGATCTAAGAGAATAGAAGTACTACGTGAGCAGGAAACAGGGCCCTCATCAGAAGCCGGGATCTGTCGCCTTTCCCTTCCAGGGCTCTCAGTGTCATATATCAACAGGCCCAGGAGAAATCAACATTTCAGGACAATCAGGTCAAAAGTGATATTCTTAGCGCCACTTAATGTGATTCTCATCCCCCGGAAACAGCTCTCTCTGGCTGTCACAGGGCCTCCTCTCCCACCTCCCCCTGAATCCTTCCTGTTCAGTTTGCCTCTCCATTTTACTCCCAAATCAAGACCCATTCCTAAGCAAAAAGCAATCGCCAGGCTGGGGTCTGGGAGCCCATGACGCGGATCAAGATACACTTAACAATAAACACTGGCTTCTCTTTCTTTCCTTATCTTTAAATCAGCGCAGCAGCTTTTCTTCTGCTTTTTTGCTTCCCACCTCCCTCTCCAGGATTCAACCACCGTCACCGCCACCGCCACCACCGCCACCGCCACCACCATCAACATCAGAATCACCATCATTTTCATCATCACCATCATCATCATTTAGGTGGGGGGAGGGGCAAAGAGGACAAGACACAGGAGACCTACACAGCGACAATTCAAGCTTCAGAATCTCTTGCGTTTCCTACCTGAAGTGCAATCTGGTGTTCAATCGTTTTGTACGCAGAATAATGTGTGCTGCCGGACTGAAAATGGAGCTGTAGAAAGAAACCAAATCAAAGCGTTCTGCTTATGTCACAAACTACAAGAAAACATCTTAAGCAGTTTATGAACAGCAGACAAACCTTCTTAGATAAAACTGAACGCCTTGGCATTCACTCAAGACTTTTGTACTTTTATTTGTTGCTATGGATAAAATGATCACACTAAAGTTTTTTTGTTTTTTGGTTTTTTTGTTTTTTTATCTATTTAATAAGCAATGGGGGGAGGGGCAGGAATGAGAATCAGTGACAAGAAGAAAGACTGAAGCCCATTAAAACATAAAGGAAGCCCCTGAGTGGAAGACAGGAAAGTGAACGTGGCTGGGCAAAGTCGTCAGAATCACAACATGTAGGCAAAAGTAAAGTTGGTGAAAAGGCTCTGAGGAGCCACAGGACTGCGACAAGCACAAGCCCCTTCCCCACAGTTTCCCGTCAGTGGGCCCTGGCATGCCAACACACTTCTATGTCTGGGTAAAGAAATGTGTTGGGCAGAAGTCAGGGGCCACCTAATGCCTGGCACATTCCCCCACAATGACTAAGCAGACCATCCCAGAGCATCTCTGCAAGCCTGCACTCTAGTAATCCACACTTCCCCAGAGAGAGCCACACAGCGCCCGACGGCCACCAGGGTCGGAATGGCCACATACTGGTGAATCCTGGGTTCCTTGGTCCCTCCAGGTCCCTCTAAGGCAAAGGCCAGTGTCCGCTCAGCCTTCCCCTCTGCGGCCCTGCAGACCACCCACCATGGTAGAGGGAACCTAAAACAAAACGCAACACCAAGATGCCCCCACCAAATTTTCATTTTCCCAAATAACACTTGCTAATCTTGGGAACGCATCAACTGGGAAAACAAACAGCACCTGCTGATGTATTCTATAAACACCACCATCATCACTGAACGACTCTGTGGTTGTCTGAAAAGTCACTCTACCTTGCCATATGTGAAGAGACCACGAGGAACCAGATGACGCTGGTAAAGCGCGGCCCACCCCTTCCCTGGTTGCAACACGCAAAGTCACTCATCACCAGACACAGAACTATGCTACCGTGCAGTATTATTATCACTACTGCGACACCATTGCTAGTACCAAAGCATTTCTGTGTTGCTAGAACAAAGCCTAAGTGTGGCTGGAAGTGAGTTTTAGACCCAGGTAAATTGCACCTTGGTCGCTGGAGGAAAAAAATCATTCTTCTCACTGTTTTTTATAAAAATGGTAAAAACTTTAAAATTCACATAAGAGTGCCGGGCGTGGTGGCGCATGCCTGTAATCCCAGCACTTGGGAGGCTGAGGCAGGAAGATCGGTGCAAGTTCGAGACCAGCCTGGGCTACAAAAGTGAGCTCAAGGCCAGCCTCAACTGCATAGCGAGACCCTGTCTCAAAAAGACAAAATAAATAAATAAATAAATAAAATAATTAAAAAATAAAATAAAATTCACATAAGAACTTTTGAACTGACTCAAAACGCACAAAACTTAGTTGCTATCAAATAAAAAGTCATTGAAATCACTCCTGCTCATGGGGTTGGGTCAAAGTAGCCACTTTAGGATATAGTGGACTGAGATAATCTTATCTGTTTTATATGTGTGTGACAAAAAGATTAATAAGAGGCACCATGAAGGTGGGCAGAGAGAGAAAACCTGTACCTGCCAAGGCTGAGCAATAAATCCCTGTCCCAGCCCCCAACATGGTTAGCCAGCAGCAGAAAAGAAGCCCCCATACCCAGAGCCAGCCCACTCCACGTGAGCCTCTGAGAAGGACGCATCTGCACCCTTTGTCCCCTGCCCTCTTTTATAAAAGCTGCCAGTCAGTAAGCGGAGATTGCACTCCTTACTGGGACAATCTTGCATCATGTTAAAACAACTTTTGTGCTTGGGACAGGTCTCTCTGCGAGTTTGGAATTCCTGCCCGGAGAGCAGCTTGTCGGAGAGGAAGCTCTTCTGAGAAGAGTGAGCAATCCTAACAACTTGTCCCTCTTTTCAGCCAGTTTTATTCTCCTCTTTTCCAATTGCCTGATGCAGAGCTTAATAGAAACTTGTCCAAGCTTTTCTTCCCATAAACCCTGCAGGAGCCCTAGGCAATTCGTACTCAGGGTAACCACAGGAATCTTAAGTTGTCAATTAAAATTGAATGGACACCTGATAACTAAGTCTATGTCGTGGAAAATAATTTCATATCGTCACAGTCTTATGAATAAATTAATGAAACTGTGGCTAAGCTAAATTCAATTTTCACTTGTCCAGTTCTGTTCCTAATCCTTCCCCTTCATCACCACCTGGAAAACACTAACAATGCTGGAGAGAATGTTGCAATTAAACAGTAAAAATACAGCTCCACGCTCCTTAGGACCTGAGCAGAGTCCAGGGCTGTGTTAATTTTAATCTTCCACTAAACACACACACGCGCGCACACACACACACACACACACACACCATTTTACACCCCCAGCCTTGTCAGCCAGGTAATCCTGCAGGAGTCCAGCAACACAGAGAACCTCTACCCTCTCCCATCCTGCACCCACAGCGCATTCCGTCTGAGTCACATCTTCACTCCCAGTCGGTAACCGCTGCCCTGCACAGATTTCTGAGCTACCAGACCTCCCATTACAGTGGCGAGAACTTCACATTTTCTCATTTCTCCTTTTGGTTTCCACCCTCCTTTCCCAGAGATATTCTGCTGAAATGCACATCTTACACTGCGTTTGCCTTCCCTGTAACACACAAGGTTGCCTTGTTTTTAGGCCAGCTTTTAAAGATAAAGAGAAAATACAAATACCCAGTAAAACTTTGGCACTCGAAATGGGGACAATCATTTCTCTCTCGCTAGAAGCCATGAGGAAGGCAAGAGTGAGGGGTGCTTGGCCTCTCTGTGGGGGAGAGGACAGAGAAGTCTGCGACCCGGTGTCCATGTGCCTCGCCTCCCAGACTGCCCTTGAGGGCCACCTGCAGGGCTCCACCTCCCCTCCAGGTCCCGCAACTGTGGCTGCCCTAACCTGTGCCTCTCTACCTGCAGCAGACTCAGCAAAATACCATTCCCTTCCTGGGAGCTTGTCCACGGCAGCCCAGCCTGCTCCACGCTCTAGCATGCCACCACCCAGGCCCCACTGGTCCAGAGAAAGAGCCAGAAGACCTGGCAGCTCTCTGTACTCGCACCATGAGCTGACCCCCAACTACCACAACCCAAGTTGTCTCATTGTATTCCTCATCACCACTACTGGCTTCAAACTTGGTGTTGCAGATACAGAACCGAGAGATAAGGGGCTGGGGAGATAGCTCAGTGGAATAAGTGGTTGCCTGGCAAGCGCAAGGGCCTGAGTTCAATCCCCAGTTCTGAAGGAAAAAAAAAAAAAAACTTACAACAGAACCTGAGAGATAACCCAGAGATGGGAGGAAGAAGAAGCAGCTTTTTCAAGCACAAGAATATCATCCTTTGAAATAACCTCCCTCCAAAAAAATTTTGGAAGCCTTATGTTGGTTTTTATCCAACACTGTTAACTTTCTTCCAGTGGGATGAAGATTAATTTCTCATGCCTATTGATTCCACTAAATTGAAATGAAATGGAGCTTTACTTTTAGGTTTATGAATCACTTGTCTTTTTCTTTCAGGTATTACAAAATCGCATTCATTTCCTAAAAGGTTTTGGTTTTCTTGGGAGTTTTTTAATCCACCTTCTTCTCTAACCTATGTGGGCCACTTCAAGTCGAATTGCCATGTCACTGCTCAAAGGACAGAAACATCTTTTCACTACACCCAAGACCTTCTGCCAGGTCACCAGTCACCTTGAGGGGCCAGTTCCGCAGATTCAAAGCCATCTGTGTACAACCCTCGCTACCCCATCCCAGGCTAAGAGCCTTCTCCATTTTATGGGACATAAACTTTTGACCAGGACTTCAGTGTTACCTACTGCCTACTATTCTAAAAAGTACCAGAGGAACTTCAAGGGAGGAAGCAAAACCATGATAACTAGTAGGTCCTTGGGTTTGAACATCCTCACAAAAACCTAGACAAAATCGTAGGGAGCATCCTGAACCAACCAGCTAACAATGGCACTGCCTTTTTGCTTCCTGGCATCCTCCTTCAGAAGTCCTGCTGCAACAAAATGCGAGCCTTTAGACACAAGAACAATCTCTCCTACTATCTGAGTGTCCATCAAATGTCTATTTACCCTCATTAATTCTTTTCTTTTCTTCAACCTGAAACCATCAGCTATGACTCAGAGAACGATCATTAACTTTTACAGCTTCCATACATATCCACCTACTCACATTGGGGAAAGAAGTATTGACTTGCAACATTGCCTGAGACCAAAATCCTCTAAGAAGGAAAAAAAAAAAAACTGCTTCAAGAAAGTTTTACCCACAGGTCTACTGGGGATGACATACTCATTGTTCTTCTACTTCCTGCTGCAGTCTGTGGCAAAAAAGGCAAAAAGCTGGGGTTGAACTTGGTGAGGGCAGTGGGCATTTCTGGGACGAGTTTTCGAGAAAAATTAGATGGCTTCTTCAAACATCAAAACACAAACGACATCCTTAAGCTGGGAGGAAAAAAGTGAGTTAAGTTTCCTGGTCATGGAGAAAACGTATTTTGAGCATCGAAAAACTTGCGGGCACCAGTGCTGAGACGCGTCCGCTGCGCAGTATTTTTCATTAAAAGTTGCTACACTAACACTCTTAAAATGATGCCCCATTACTCCACTTAGCAGGCATAGTGCTGCCACTCATAACGAATTAATTTGCATTAATGTGGGTTTCATGTGTCCTTCCCTGGGTACACCATTGTGATTCTGGCTCAATAAAACTGACATGACAATAACACAGTGCCTTTTATTTCACTTTCCAAAACAAACCAACCCACCCAAAGACCCACACAAATCCTTTCCATTTCTTAAGCATTTTACTAATATATTTAGTACATCATAATTGGCCCAGCACGCAGGCATCTAGTTATCTTCTCAGTAAATATTTATAGCATCATTCTTTCCCATTCATTCTGCATTTTCTTAGAGAATCTCACTGTAGCCTACATCTGCGATTCATTGACTTTACAATTTACCACATGTTGGGATGGGAGAGGTCTTAGCTCCATTTGAATCACTACACAAATATGCAAGTGATTTATCGGTTTCAAACTGAAGACTGCAAGAAAAGGACTACACTTTTCCTCAACATTACTTCTGGCAGACCATGAACAATTACAGTTCGTACTAATTAAGCTCTGTAAATGTGCTGTGCCCTGCTAATGCCTACCAGGCCTCAAATTTATTTTCACAATGCCAAACTTTAGTGAGCAAGGTTAACTCCTTCAGAGCTGGCATCGTTAACAGCCGTTCTTTCCCCTGCAGATCGCACTGTCTGAGGCCACTTCATGACAAAAAGAATAAAATATAATGGGCTGAATCACCCGTCCGAAATCAGATGTGCCTAAGGAAGAAAAACCTATCATGGGAAAACCAGAGAACACCGCGGCCGATAACCCCGCTCAAAGATCCCACAGCCCCATCTTTGTAATGAGCTGTGAAGGGACTCCCATCCATCCCTGAGGGCTGGTAAGTTTCTGCATTCCATTGATTAGAAAATAAAACCTTTCAGCCTGAGTCTTTAAGTTTGAGTAGGACAGAGGGAAGGATCCAGGCAGAAAGGACAGAGCCATGAGCTTCTCTTATCGGTCAACCCCACAGCCTCTGAGTCCCACTTTTCCGGTGCTATGGGTCTGTGCGTGTGTGTGTGTGTGTGTGTGTGTGTGTGTGTGTGTGTGTGTGTGTATGCGTGCGCGTGCATGCGTGCGCGTGCATGACACACCAGAACAGTCCATTTTTTCAACCAAAGTTAAAACCTGCAGGACAATGGGCATTCTCTCCCACCACCAGGTCTCCACCACAACCACAGACAGCACCTAGCCAGACTCCAGTTGCTTTCTGGACAACTGACAAGAACCCTATTTGCTGCCAGACAGAACCCTTAGCGTGGGGAGGGGCCTGGAACCAACCTCTGCCCAGCAAAACCAACCAACTTCTTAATAGCCCCTTACGCAGTACTCCTGCCTGATTTCAAACATCAAGTCCCCTACTCCCAAAATTTGCCCCATCTCCTCCTTTTCTTGGCCCAGAGTTGTTTCTACCACCTCCACATGCTCTTCTGTGACTCCTTGCGCAGATGCCACAACGTTTTCCCCAAGTGAGTGGTCTTTTATGCCAAGTGTAAACCTGCATTTCTTCCTTGTCTATAAAACTCTTTTAATCAACTCTCTTCACCCACCCCACTTTTTTGGGCTCACCCTCACATTAACTAGAGGCCAATGCAATGTGTATGTTTTCCCTGCCAGCTCACTGGAACATCACATAAATTAAAGCACGGTCTCCCATATCAGGTTTCCTTGAGTATTCTGGGAAATATGCGCAATACAGACAAAGTAGTATCCAGAAAAGGGGAGAAGGGGATAAAGGAGAGAAAGAAAGGAAAAAGGAGAAACCGGAAGAAAAAGGAAAGGATGCAAACAACCAGAGCAACTTTGCTTTAGCAAAAGGCGTTGTGCAGAGCCCCCACCACATTCCCAGCCCTGAAAGTGTTCTTTATAGATGCGTGTAACAATAGCCTAGAAGAAAAGTACAGGTCAGCTGGGGGGGGCCCTCCGAAAGCTCAGCCCAGAGGAGGGGGAGGGCAACCTTCACAATCCCCCATCTCACTGCTTATAATTAGTGAGAGAAATCTGAGCTACTACCGATGTCTGCGGACCTTGAATATTATAAGGCCAACGTGGCGTCAAATATCTTAACATTCATAAGTGTTACGGGCTGTAAATAAAGCCTGTGGATTTATGACCTAGTGTGCTTGCCAGCCAAGGACTGGGGCACATTTCTTTCAGCAGACCTGTCGAGATGCAAGTTTGCCTTTGGTTGTAAAATTAACCATTTCCTTCACAAATGTGCTCAATTAGAAGTCCAACTTGAAGATTTACTTACACTGTTTCCAATATTCACCCTCAGAAGAAACTCTGACACCCACACGACATATCCTCCTTTCAGAAATAAAGCCCTCAAGAATTTACTTCATTCCTGCTTTGTAAAACACTACAAAACACTAACATGTGTCACCTCCACAGAGTTATAAATGTGGTCAAAGATATTATCTAATTCCTCTTACCAAAACTAAAAAAGCTTACATCTACTTTCTTGGAAAACGTTTATTTATTTGGCAATGCCACAATGTTTTAAAAAAATAATAAGTAAATCACTCCTGCCTGAAGCCTCCCTTCCCCCAATATAAGTCATCCACTTCCTGTGTAGGAGAGAGCATTTGCTAAATCCAGGTTTTCCCATACTTAACTGCCAATAAACCAACTTCCACATAACTTCCAGACAGCTGAGGAAAAGGTCCTTGGAGTTTTAGTCATGGTCCAGAAACACGCGTCCACACAAAAATTTGCAGCTGTCCTTTCTACAGTGCATTTTTAATGTGATTCGGGGCCCCTGTGGTGAAACATCTGACAAAATGCAAAATCCTCTCAGATGCCTCCTAGTTTACCGCTGCCAGTGGGTAAGAGAAGTTGCACCAGAATTCTCTCCATCAAGCAACCTAGGCACTTCTTGCACGTGCCCAAATCACCTTGTGGGACATGAGGAGGCACAGAAATCCTGGCAAGACTTCTACTGTAATCTTTAAAAGCACAGCCTCTGGTGCAACTATTAAAACGCTAGCTTTTGAAAGTAATTTTTTTTTTTTTTTTGTAAGGGCGTACAGCACTGCAGCAACCCTGTGCTGCTAACAGAACAGCATTCTTAACCTGTAAGCCCCCTGGAAACCATCCTGTAACTTTTTCACAGCTTGCTAGGAAACAGAACGCTTCCAGCAGCGACTCTAAATGAAATCGCTATCAGTAAAATTAAAATCAAGGTGGAAAACTCCTAGCTAGCACGGTCATTGTTTTCTTCCAAAATCTTTTCCCCATCAGAGATAGGGGCATCAGCCAAAGCTACCTCTCTGAAGCAGTGAGAAGTTTCCAAAAACACTTCTTCCAGATAAGCCCTTTTAGCTCCCAGCTGCCTGAGAGTTTGTTTCTGAG
The DNA here is from genome assembly GCA_004027025.1 of Myocastor coypus. Taxonomy (NCBI): domain Eukaryota; kingdom Metazoa; phylum Chordata; class Mammalia; order Rodentia; family Myocastoridae; genus Myocastor; species Myocastor coypus. The sequence continues at coordinate 33,852 of PVJA010018978.1, forward strand.
GCTTCAAAAACCCTTAATATCTACAAACTGCAAAGCATTGCCATATTAAATTTATAATCATTAAAATATGACTTATTTTAATTATTGAGCCCATAATCCATACTGCAGACTTTAAACCTCAACCTATAAAGATTAGCCCAGAATTAATACCATTGCACCGAGACTGAAATCTAAACATGTTCGCCATAAATATTTCTAAGGAGATGAAAGACAATTAGCATAAATACCAAAGAAGGGCAAGGACACCTGTTCTTTTTCAGGGCGATAAGCATTTTATTGTTCTCTATTTAAAATGTAATGACCTGTGTAATTACAGTAATATTACATTGTTATGTAGGGGCTTGGAATGTCACACTTTGAAAAGTGTTGTCAAAACAATCAGGGGTGAAGGTGGGGGGTAGCAAGACTACAGGGAAGAACCAACATTAACCCTTCACACTCCAAGGTCTAAATCTTTTGTATTAGAAAGGATTATGTTGTTTGAGCCGGGAGAAAACATCCATTTTTCACAAGCCAGAAAGAGAAGTTCCCCAGCTAAATAAAACCTTAATGAATGGGCCCCCTCTTGGTTCTCTTCAAATGCTAGATTTTTTTTTTTTCAAAAGTGAATTCAACATGCTGCTTATTTATCTGTCCTAACTAGTAGCAAACAGCTCAGAAAAAAAGCACATAACTTTGGAATGGAAAAAAAAAAAAAAAAAAAAAAAGATATGCCAGAGTTCTAACAATTGAACCCTTAAAATGAAATTTCAAACATATCTCAAATTTTCACCACTGCAACCCTACTTCTTGCTTACCAAGAGGAAAAAAGAAATGTAAAACAATTCTTTCCTATCAACTTTAATATGGTAACAGCATTATCTTTAGCATACAAATGTTACCTCACTTCTAATATTTACAGTGCTAAACCTTCCCATCTACTTAAGTAGATCCCTCCCTAACGCATTTGTGTATCTCAATCTGTCTTTAAAAGCCATTCCTATTATTGTATCAAAGACTAAATTAATATTATGCAGAAATCTTCGTCATTTTAAAATAAAATTATTACTATCAAGCTCGATGGCGTCTTCAGCAATTAAAGCATTATTCGGGAGATAATATATTATTCATCATAAGCCGATTTAATGATACCCCTCATTCTTTACATTCATAAATAGAAAAGCAGAAATCAGGGACCCAGGGAGTTTGCTCTTTAAAGGATGCAGTTGCTTTACAGGTATGCTAGTAGCAGAAAATGCAGAAGGAAAAGAAAAAGAAGAAACACTACGAGGAGGACCCGGAAGAGAATAAAGCATACCGTTAATTTGTCTTTATACCTTGCCCTTCAAAAACAGACCCTAGGAAGCACTGAGAAATTCAGATAAGCACGGGAAGACCACTGTCTCGCCTACAGATTCCTCCCACAGCTGTATCAAATCTGGAATTGCAAGCTGGCCTCTGTGACTGAAGATGTCAAGAGTGACACACAACAGCCTCAGGTCCTCATTTCCATCCCTCCGCTTCCCCGCCTAAATAAATAACCTTAATTTTGGAGCGCACAATCTAACCCAGGTAACAGAGGAAGGAGGACGAGGCAGTGTACACAAGAAGATGTCTGCTGGTGTTTGACATGCAAATAAAACTGCCTACTGAGTTCAGAAATGTCTCCTCAGACTCAATCTGATGTCACAGCACAAGGCCACCCGCTAAGCCCACAATTAAAATAACTACCAGGCGTCTATTCCTATAACGCCCACAAAGGGGACACCGGGTTGGGAGCCTTCCTTTTCTCACCGAGAAATCATTTATTTGCCTTTAACAATTTCCTTGTTCCCTCGCTAGCGCACAACGTAACAGTTCAAGTTTTAGGCTGTGTTAGGGCAAGATCGCCAGCGGTCACAAGCTGGCTACCAAAGCCCAGCATTCAGGTGGCCTTTCAGATGGCTATGAGGATTTTAAAATAATACCAAGGAGGTTTTCCAAGATAGGAAGGAGGAGGGAGGAAAAGAAGAAATTCCCAAGATTGCTTTGGAATGTTGCTTGGTCGGGTTAGCACAGGAACACTCAGATTTTAGGACGAATAGCCCCTTTTAAGATACTCACAAGCTCCTAAGAAAAATACCAAATCCTGCCTCCTTTCCTATAGCTGCAAGTCCAGAGCCCGGCCCCTGCAGCCTGAAAGAGCGGGCCCTGCAGGACGAGGTCTGGCAGAACGACTCTCCCAGCCTCCCAAGCACGCAAAGCCTGGAAGCCGGGGAGGGGGGAATAATTATTTCTCTTTCCTGCCCATAAAAAGTGACCCATCTAGCATGCCCTTGCCATTTGGTCAGGGCCCCACAAAAACAAGTCAAACCTGATAGTTAATATTTTAACGCTTAAAAACACTTGTAGATCGGATCGACTCCCGCCCAGCAAACCCCTGGCCATGAGCACCGAATCCACCACAGCTCAACAGTGGGTGCATTATTTCAAATTGCCATCTCGAGTTACCGAAAAAGAAGAAAACAAAAGTAGTGTGTGTAAATAAGATGCGAGGGACCAAACCGGAGATGGTGCAAAGCGACAGTCTGGAGGAGATAGACACAAACGCGTTTTGCGCGTCTGGATTCCTAACCCAGGATTTTTCAGAAAAAAAAGAGTAAGACCGAGGGAGTGGTTCAGGGTGAGGGCAGGGGGCAGAGACCTGTGGGGGAAGGGAAGGACCGTGCGAACCGATGTCAGCGAGAGGCTGCAGAACTCCGGTTGCAGGAGGCGCTGCGAGAGCCTGGCACCCTGAGCTGCCCTGGGGCCCCCAAACTTGGGTGGCCTGCAATCCGCGAGCCACTCCCTCCGAGAATAGACACCCCTGGCCTCCCTAATCGCCTGCACCGTCCAGGGCCCGGGTACCCTGCCTCTCGCCCCCAGGGCCGACTGAGGGCCTTCTGACAAGCTGGCCAGAACAAACCACGACCCACACTTCAAAGCACTAAATTTCGCTACAAAGTATCACCTCCGCTCCGAGGAGGCCATCCCTGAGGCACACACCGTGAACCCGGGGCCCTGCGCCCCCGGAGACCTTGCAGCCCGCCACGACCCTACAGAGCTGCCCGGAAAGGGCCGCCCAGGGCACCCTAGTCTGCAACAGGACCGGCCTGGGACGGGTGACCTTCCAAGCAAAGAGGCCCGAGAGCCCGGGGCCGCCGCCGGAAAGCTCAGTACAGAACCGCCCGCCAGAGCAAGCCCGGGCGCCCTGGGCCGGCTCCGCGCCGCCTGCGCTCCCGGGCGCCCGCGTCCCTCTCCGCCAGCCCGCGGCGGCAGCCAAGGGGTTAAGCGGGGGAAGCCCAGGACGCCAGCGAAGGAAGGGAGAGCAGGGGGCGCGGAGACCGAGCCCCGCGGCCCTCTTCCCAGGATGAAGAAACAAACACCAGCGCCAAGGGGGAGGGGGAGCCGGGACGCACAAAAAAGTTCTGATTTTCTTTTTCCTCCCCCACCCCCTGCCAAGCCCTGCTTGGGAAGAAAGGGCGCCCAACCACGCGAGACAGCAAACTGAAAGCAAGAACACGGCAAAGTGCAAACAAATCCAGTCCACAAAAGGCAGAAAAGTTTGGAGAGTTCGGGGCGGCCTGGGCCCCGGGCGGGGGAGGGGGGAGCGGAGGGGGAGGGGCGGGGGGAGGGGCGGGGAGGGGAGCGGGCCGCGCGGGGCACTTACGGTTCGGGCGGTGGGCGACAGCGATCCGTTGGGGAGGTAGGGGCTCGTCAGGTCGGGGATCATGATGAAGGGGTAGCCGGGGTACGGTGGCCCCTTGAAGAGCCCTCCATCTTGCCTCTTGGCGGCTAACATGGCGGGGCGAGGGGCCGGCAGCCACGGCGGGCGGGCGGGCGAGAGGGAGAGAGCGGGAGAAACTTTTTAGCGAGTGGCCCCGGGGCCAGGCCGCGCGGGGCCGGCGCGGGTCGGGGGGGGGGGGCGCGGGGCCGGCCCGGGGGGCAGCGCCGGGCGGCCGCGGGGCGCGGGCGTACTCACCTTCTTCCAAACTTTCCCGGGATTTGTCGCGGAAACTTTCCGAGCGTGGCGGAGGCCGTCTTTCCGCCTTTCCCGGAGGGTGGAGTGGGGAGGGCGCGGGGCAACGCCGCGCGGAGGGGCGCAGGGGGCACCGGGGGGGGGCAGAGAACGGGGTTACAAGTTTGGCAATGGTGGCACCGCGCGCACCCGCGCCCTCCCGCCGCCCGCCCGCCGCTCCCGGCCCGCTGCGCCCCTGCCCGGCTCCGCGGCCAAGCCCGGCGAGGAGTGAGAAAACCCCGCCGGCCCGGGGGGCTTTTCCTACCTCGGAATCGGAGGAGCTGTTCTGATTCGTTTCTGATTCATTGACTAGCGACGACTTGACATCAGCTAAATCCCGCTCTGCCGACGAGTTTTCGGAGCTCTTGTCCTCCTGCTCGCCTTCGTCTTTGAAGGAAATCAGCTCGTCGTTGGCGCCCAGGTCATCCCCGCCACCGCCGTTCAGCTGCGGCATTTTTTTTTTCACCCACCAGCAGCAATTTTGGAAGAAAAATGAAGGAGGAAGAAAAACAAAAAAAAAAAAAAAAAATCACCCCCAAAAAAGTTTTCCCCCCCACAAAAAAATTGCAAGAAAAGACGAGTCCAAGGTGAACTTTTTTTCTGCTTTGGGGTCTTTCTCTCCTGGGGAGGGGAAAAGAGGGAGGAGGGAAGGGGAAGGGGGGAGATCTTCTGCACGCGTGAGTTTGGGTTTCTTTTTTCTCTCGTTCCCAAGGATCCGATCAATGTGCAAAAAAATAATAAATAAAAAAGGGGGGTAAAAAAAAAACACCAACAACAACAAGAAGTCTGATATAAAGAGCAAAGGGGGGGGAAGCCGAAGATACAGGAGGAGCTCGTGCCGCTCGGATTTGAGTGAGTTGAAGTTAGACTGAGAGCTTTTCAGTTCAAAGGCGGCGCTGATTGACAGATAGAAAAAGGGGGATCGAAATCCGGAGGAACGGAGTAGTCTGGGAGCGGAGATTATTGACAGGGCGAGAGGAACACACTCGCCTTAATGAGATGCCGGGGGGCGGGGCCGGGCGGGTGACGTGTGCATAAATAAACAGCCGCGGTGGGCGGGGCGGGGGCGGCCAACAATGATCCTTTCGGGCACCGGGAGGAGGAGGGGGAGAGGGCCCGGGAGGCGCGCGCGGGGGGAGCGGTCGGCGGCGCGCTAGTCGGGGGGCCGGGCCGGGTGCGGGACCTGCTCCGGGAGGGCCGGTTTCGAGAGACAATGCAGAGTGGAAGAGGAG
>PVJA010018979.1:0-39065 GCA_004027025.1 Myocastor coypus
TTCTTCTTCTTCTTCTGTGCTCAGAACTGGGCATTGAACTCACATGTTCTCAAACGCTGAGCTCCATCCCCAGCCTTTTATTTATTTTTTATTTTGAAGTGGGCTCTGGCTAAGCTGCCCACACCAGCGTCCAGCTTGCAACCCTCCTGCCTCTGCATGCCAGGAAGAATCTTCCTCAGAGCTGCTTTCTGGGGCCGACTTGATTTTGCACCTGCAGGGCATTCCGCCTGTCTTCTACCCTAAGAGTTTCAGTGGCAGGAACAGGACAGGCAGGGGTATGTTCCATTCAACGGAAGCTTTTAGTCTCCCAGGCAAAGTGAAATAGGGAAGACAGCAAGAGACAGGATGGGTGAGAAGGGGCCTGAAGGGCTCTCCCTGCTGCAGAAGGGGAGTCCTGTGCCCTGCTGTCTGTGCGCTCCCCGCCACTCCAGCCTACAGCCTCCTCTGAAGTCAGCTGCCAGGATACCGCAGTGTGGAGATGGGACAGGAGGCTTGAAAATGTGACAGATGTGGGGGGACACAAAACTGTGTCAGAGGGACTCGTAAACAGTCCTCCAGAGTTGGGGCCCAGGTCTACCCACAAGCCCTGTGCGCTGTGTATGGCAGTCTCCACTTTTTCCCACCAAGGGGCAGAGCCTGCAGACAGGACTGGGGGTGGGGATGTCTAAGCCCTACAGCCTGCGAGGGCTCTGGACCTGTGGCTCTGCTCTGTCCCCACCAAGTTCTGCAGGAGGGATCCAGGCACATACCACACCCTCCCTGGGCCTGGCCCTATACCCAAGCCCTGCAAGCAGGAGCAAGCTTTTGGCTTAGAAAATATATAGTATTTAAGTTGGTGAAGTGAAGCACGCCTGAGATCCCAGCACTCTGGAAGCTGAGACATGGGTGTTATAGGTTCAAGTCTAACCTGGGGAATTCAGCAATTTAGGGAGCCAATGAGTCAAAAAACTTCTAAAAGGTCTGGGGATGTGGTTCAGTGGGAAGGCCCTAGGTTCAGTCCCTGCTACCAAAGAGAAAGGGAGGGCCGGCAAGGTGGACCAGTGGTCTAAAGCACCTACTGTAGTTCCATCCCCAGCACCACATGCTGCACCAACCCCACCCCTAGGGCAGGCTGATATTAAAAATGTTATCAATAAATAAATAAATAAATCTACAAAGAGGGAGGAAGAGAGGGAAAGAAAGAAGGCAGGCAGGCAGGAAAGGAGGAAGAAAGGCAGGAAGGAATGAAGGAGAGAAGGAAGGAAGGAAGGAAGGAAGGAAGGAAGGAAGGAAGGAAGGAAGGAAGGAAGGAAGGAAGGGAGAAAGCAAATCCAGTGCTTAACACTACAGTGACACAAACAACCCACTTGGAAATAGAACAGAGGCCTCAGACTGAGCCCCTGGCCCCTGCAAATGGGAACAGCTGTCACTTCATGGGTACCTAGGGCCTGTGTTATTCCAGGCACTTCATGATTTTTAAATCGTTTCCACAGTAGGCAGGGCCAGCCTCATTTTACAGGGTGATAAAGACACAGAGACTCAGGGGTCTTCCCAGGCTCACAACTCCTAAAGGCAGGGGTGAGCTTTGAGGCTGGGTTGCCTATGGCCACACTTAGCAGCTAGGAGAGGCGGGGTAGCAGTAGCTAAGCTCGCCGCCGTTCCCTTAGCTGGTGCATGTCCCGCGCTCCCCTCAGCTCCAAGTGCCGCTAGGCTCACCCTGGAGCAGTCTTGCAGGTCCACCGCCTCTCTGTCCCCTCGAACTATGAGCCCCACTCTCCTACACACCCCTTCCCAACTGCAGGTGCACAGAACAGACTGTCACCAGCTGGCCCCAAGGGACCCCACGTGGCTGGGAGCTGTGATATTAAAGAGGGAGCTCCATGCTCCAGGCTCCTTTGTGAGGCCAGTAGTTCACCTCTGCTCCTGTCCTGGAGCCAGGTAGGGGAACGTAGCAGCGGTGGTCACTTCCTTTGCTTCTGCATGGGCTGGAGCTGGGTTGAGGGTGGAAGGAGCCAGAGGACAGAAGAATCCTACACCCTCCCCTGGGGGAGTCTGCGGCACAGTGCTGGGGCGCAAATACGGGACAGACGAGGCTCCTCTGAAAACAGCCAAATGCAAAGTGCATGTGGAGGTGAGCTGGGGAAAGCAGAGGGGTTTGAGGCATAGGGAAAGAGGGACAGGAATAAACCCTAAAGCCAACCTCAAGCCGGCTTTGGGCAGCGGTAAACCCTGACTGTTATCCTGTGGCTGCCGCTGCAAGCAGGGGGCAGGGCGGGGGAGCTGATGCGCATCTCCACGCTGCCATTGGGGGCATTTCTAGGGACGAAGCATCAGGAAGACACACTCCCCGCTGCAGCATTAGGACCACGTTTAGCAAAGAGCGCTGCTGCGGGCATCCCTGCACTGGGGAGTGGGGCACTGCCTCCCTCCTCCAGCGGAGGCTCAGGGCACACATGCACACCTCTGCCTGGCCAGAAGGCTTCTGTTTGCACAAAAGAGACTCTCAGCCAAGCAGCATCCGAGCTGCAGGTAATCGTGGGCCTCATTCTCTTTAAATAGCTTCTTTGTAACCACAAACATATATGTTTTCCATAAAACTCGGGAAATTGCACTGGGCCCTTGGGGAGGCGCCAAGTGGAAATGCGGGTGCTAGGAGTTTCGAACTCTGCTACTCTGGAGGTGCGTCGTGCTGTTTGTAACAATTATAATAATACACCTGTACCTCCACTGTCAACGCCAGCCGGCCACACGGGGGCTCATTAGTATTGTATTAGGGCTGCGTGGGGAAGCAGATAATGGCCCGTAATGAAAAATGCCAAATTTTCTATATAATAAAAATGAACTTGATTAATGAAAATCACTTTCAGGGAAAGAGTTACAGCGTTGTTAGAAATAAAAAATGATGTATTAATCCGACATTCTTACAGATGGTCCCAACCTCCTGACAACTGCTATTCATTTGAGATGCTATTAGCATGCATAATTATGCTAATTAAGTTGTAATTAAGCACCAATTCTTCGGAGGGCTTTTTTTGTCTATCATTTAATACAACTCAGTTGCAAAGAGTGCTTAAAGCTTTGTACTGGGCTTCATTCAAAAGGGGTTCCCAAATTTCTTAGCGAAGATTAGGCAGCTGAGCGGTGGATAGGAGCTATAATCCTTGTTTTGGTTAAAGAAAAGTCGATAAATACCAGCGGGGTTTGCCAGTTGTTGATAAAATAATGAACACTTTCCGCTAAAATAAGCACAGTTCAAACCGGGGCAATTACAATGAGAACAAAATGTATAATTATCAGTAGTGATAGAACCATTGTCCTATTACATGGTCCGTGTTCTTCTTTTTTATTTGAAAAAGGGGGATTTAAGGAGTACATTGAATAAGAAATAATTAGGGAAAATGATATTCAATATTTTGTTAAAAGGAAAATAAATCAGAAAGCTAAAGATATCTCCAAGGAAAGGGGCCCCGGGCAAAGAAGGAGTTGGTGGTTTTTGCTCCCAGTTCCCAACGAGATGGAGATCAACATTTTAAGAACATCATAAAATTAAAAAGCGCACATAAAACGTCTCCCGCAGCCCCACGGTCTACAGAGACCCAGCGGACTTTTTTAAGGGCAAAAGTTAGTTAACTGGCAATTTGGCAATTTAAGAATGGCTGTTTACCTAGCAGTTTGACTGAATTCTACTTTTGTTCCCAGCTATTTATTGGGTCGGAGAATTTGGACCCAGATCCAGGTCAGGCTTGGATTTGTTTTGTCCCCTGCAGCTCAGCGAGGCAGCCAGAGCCTCGGAACAAAAGAGGCAGCGCCGGGCCTGTGCACACACGGGGCTCCCTGAGCAGCACCTGCAGGGGATTTGCGAGATCCCAGCACCCTGCATGCTCGCCCTTCTGCCAGGGCAAGGACTGTCTTCGGTGAGCTGAAGACGCAGCATCCAGAACCGGATCTGGAGACATCCGGATCTCCCCCATCTGGATGCACGGGATCTATGAAGGCGATAATACACGGCCCACTGCAACTCCATCAACCGCACGGGTCCGCCCAGCCCTCGCAGAGGGGGAGCCAGGGGGAAGCCTGGGCTGCCCAGGAGGCTGAGCCTGGGTCTGTCCCTGGCTCGTCACGGCTTCCTCGCCCCCTCTTCTCACCAGAAATCCTTCCCCGTGAGCCCTTCGCTTTTTCTCTCCCCATCTCAATGTAGACATAGTCTCTGCGTTTCAGTTTTCTTTAAGCCTCTGGAAAACCGACTCCCTGGGTACTGTGCTCTGCGGAAACCACTTGGTTTAAACTCCTGTCCAAGCGCAGCAGCTCCACCCAGGAGCAACGTAACCTACAGACAGCCTGCAGGAGGTGCTCGTGGCTGCCCAAGGAAGAGCTTTTAGCAAACGGTCTAGCAGAGCGCCCTCCTCTTCTGTGAGAAGAGACAGCCACTAGCTGCTCTGCCTGGAGCACAGGTGAGGATCAGATAGCAATTTTCTTTTTACAGACCCATCGCACAGGGCAGATGCGCAGGGGCCAGTGCCCGGGCACCCCCAGGCCCTCGATGCCCGATGCACATCCGCCAGGGGCACGAATGCCCAGCAGTACACTTCACCCCATAAATATCTATTCTGTAGCTGCTCTGCACTCAGCTGTGAGCGAGCTGTGACAGGGACATCACCCTAAAAGGCAGGTGACGACGGCACTGCGGAGACGCTGAGACTGAGCTAGACCACAGAGGGCAGCTGCAGCCCGGTGCTTCGGCGGAAGCGGTGCAGCATCAGGGCCTCATCTAGCGCCAGAGCTGCCCAAGAGCGGCGTGGGGTGCAGTGGGGGAGGACGAGCTGCGGCGCAAAGGCACTGCCCACCGGTGAGAGGCTGGTGGCTGGGGGAGCAGGGAGGGGCAAGGCCGGGTGGGCTGAGAAGGGGAGCAGCTGGAGAGTGATTTCAGCGTGAGCCCATGCGCGCAGGATGGCCAGACACTAGAGCTGTCTCTGTGACACACGTCCTGTACTGCGGCCAAAGGCAAACCGTGGGCAGTGGGACATTCTCAAGAGCAAAGTCTAAGCTCTAAAGGTGAAGCTTCGGTGAGGGGGTATGGAGACTCAGAAATGGCCTGAGGGCAAGTCACACAGGACGCACCTAAGGGGCTTGGAACAGGCTGGTAGGAGAAGTCTTTGCCCAGGCCCGAGGGTAGGCAGGCCACCAGGGCACCAGGAGCAGAACGGCTCACAGGGCTCTTCCAGTGGCCATGAGCACATGGTCTACATCAGCAGTCAAAACAGAGTTTCTAACACTCGCTGGGAGAACCTGCGGGTGGGACTTCTCTAGTGAGAAATTTCTAAACATCCAGAAAAATTACATACTCTTACCCTTTCGTTTGGAAATTTCAAAGACACCCACTCACACACACACACACACACACACACACACACACACACACAACCATGATATGAGAAAATTAGTTATTTAAGCTCATTTTTAGTGATAAAAACCTAGATGTTTAGCAAATATCAACCAGCACATGGGTGGACAAGCTAGAGTGCCTATTCCAAGTGAGCTAGTATGCACTAAGATGGACCTATGAAAAGAAATACAATTCTGTGTATGCAGGGCCATCAGAAAATGTAGTTAGGGCCAGGGAGGTGGCTCAGCAGACTAAGGGCTTGCTTAGGCAAGCACAGGGACAGGGTTTGACCCCCAGAACCATATGTCACACTGGCCCTGCCCCTGGGTGCACTGAGCTGGTCACTGAGACCAGGCATGGTGACACACACCTGTAATTCCAGCACTAGAGAGGCTGAAAGCAGGAGGATCAGTATGTGTCTGAGTTATATAGTGAGACCCTGTACCAAATACATAAAAAAAAAAAAAAAAAAAAGTGGTAGGAAGGAAGGAAGAAAGTTACATTTTTTTGTACCAAGAATTGAACTTGGGGTCTTGTGCTTGCCAGGCAGACACTTATGCCACTGAGCTATCTCCCCAGCCCTGTTAACTTTAAAACTATAAACAAAAGGAAAGCATGTTGAGAATGCCGCCTTTGATTTAAGAAGCGGATGAGCATCACATGCATTTGTCAAAAATTTCCAAAACACAGACACATTCTAGATGAGGGTGGAAACCCAGATTTGTCTGAATAGCCTTTGGTTTTCATGCCTTTGAAGTCCTGGAAATGGCTACTTGAATTGTATTTACAATAAATTAGAATAAGAAAAAGAACTTGAATATCGACAACTAAATAAAACAGTGCATATAATGGTAAGATATGACATTAGCAAGGTGACCGGATGATGAGCTTCAAACGCACAGCTCTTCAGTTGCAAATGGGCCCCATATCATCAGCACCACCTTACAAATTACTTTTTTCTTATATGTATGTTTCTCCTAGAGGCACTCGTGAAATGGTCTAAGAGCTCTTCCCACTGAGAAGCCCCTGCTTCTTGCAGAGAGGACTGAGTTCCGATCTGGCAAGGAATTGCACCAGGTGACCTTGAGACAAACAGAAGTGAAAGTCACCTAGGCTCCTGGGGTGACATCCAAGGGACGCGGGGTCCTCCTGAAAGGACTTCCACCACCAACCACAAGGCAGCCAGACTGTCCTGGATGGAAACACAGCATTCACATTAAAACCTACAGCTTTGGCTGGGAAAAGAGCTCAGCAAGCATAAGCACCAGCCTTGCAAGCGCAAGGTTCTGAGTTCCGTCCCCAGTACTGCACATTGTGCAGGCCCCAGAGCCCCAGGAGCACCGTCCCAGCCCAGAAACCAGGCATGGCAATGCACACCTGCAGTCTCAGCCCTGGGGAAGCTGAGACAGAAAGGTTGATGTGAGTTGGAACTGCGTAGTAGGACCCTGTATCCAAAAGAAAAAAGTAAAAATAAATAAAGATGAAACCTACAACTTTAAACTGATATTTTTAATACATTGGCAACCTTTGCAGGATGCAGCAAAACTCACTCATTTTAAAAACCAGAAAATAGCACAGTGTGGGGGAATCCCAAACTACTAAGTGAATTCTCAGAGCAAATTTAAATGAGTAGGAAGAATGAGGAGGAAAGAAGGAGGAAAGTTCCTCTTGCTAATCTTTTTTAAATAAAGAAGAAAATAATCGATGTAGAATATACCCCTCTTTGCACTCTTAGGTAAAATAATAGACCCAGGTAAAGGTCACCAATGTGGAAGGTTGATGGGAAACATTTACACAGCCGGGAATATCCCCGCCACCCCTGGCTCCTCTGATACACTAGAGGATGCTAACATCCGAGAAGGAGAAACAAGTTGACCTGGCTCCCGGAACAAGATTTAGAATACAATGGAGAATCAAAAAAGAACCAGGAAGTAAATGGTGATTGGCTTTGAATTCTTATCACTATTTCAGCTAACTCAGATATCACAACATAAAGACAATTCTTGGGCTGTACTCACGATTCTGTGTGGCAGCAAATGACATTATCACAGAAATGCAAAGATGGTTCAACAGCATTAAACAATCATTTCAAAAGGCACAGTTGAAATGTTTTGCAAAAATTTAGCACCGCATCATGAAAAAATATTTTAGGGGACTAGAAAGACAAGAAAAAAAAATGTAGTGGTGGTAGGCCTCTAACTCATGGCCTGGGTTTCACTAGGCAAATATCATACCAGTGATCTAAATCCTCAGCCTGAGAGGAGAAATTTTTTTTTTAACCTGATATAAAGTGATTCATAAAAACTTACTCTAAGGTGCAGGTTCTTTTTTTTTAATATTATGACAGCTCAGCCTGCCCTGGGGGTGGGATTGGCACAGCATATTGTGCCAGGGATTGAATCGCAGCCCCTGAAGTTGCCTAAGCTTGCCTGAGCAGGTGCTTTAGACCGCTGAGCCATCTTGGCACTCCCTAAGATGCATGTTCTATTGTGAAATATTAGAAGCATTGTTTTGAAAGCTAGAAACAAGGCAAAAGTGTTTCCTATAATTAGTAGTCTTCTTCTGTCCCAGAAGGCTTAGCTTGTACAGGAGACCAGGAAATAGAAATAAGACTAAGATTAGAAATGAATTAGGGGGACAGGGGAGATAGCTCAGGGGCACAAGTGCCTGCCTGACTGATGCAAGGACCTGAGTTCAGTCCCTGGTTCTGCAAAAAAAAAAAAAAGAAATGAATTGAGTTGTTTCTATGTATGAGTTATATAGTTACCCAAATTTTATATAGAAATGCAAATCTAAAGAGACAATTTATCAAAATTCCTAGATATTGGTTCAAAATAACAAACCAACAAATAAAGATGTTATAAACCAACAGCCACCAATTACAAAATAATATCAAACAATATCAGGCATGCATGATATCACACACCTGCAATCTCAGGATTCTGGGAGGCTGAGGCAGGAGGATCTCAAGTTCAATTCTAGTCTGAAAAACTTAAAGTGAAACTATCTCAAAATTAAAAAAAAATAAAACTTTCATTTGAAAGGGCTAGGGATGGAGCTCAGAGTGCAGGGCCTGGGAGGGAAGGAGGGAAGGAGGGAAGGAAGGAAGGAAGGAAGGAAGGAAGGAAGGAAGGAGAGAAAGGGATGGAAGGAGGCAAGAAAATAGTATAAAAAAAAGTTCTAGTAGTTTATTGTTATTAAGGAAACTATTAAGGTTCCAGTGGTATGGGGAATACTACATATTAAAATGTGTAAGACTTGTGGGGAGACTATTAAAACTCATTGAGAGTTCTAAAAATTTAAACATAACAAATAAACTACATTTATAAGTGGGAAAATAATACAATTAAGAATTCAAGGACCACAAAATTAATCAATAAATTTACTACAATCACAGTTAAAATGCCAGCAGTGTGTTCCATGGAAGTCCACAAACAAGTCCTAAAAGTTACATGACAGCAGAATGATTCCAGGATACCAAAGATAGCTGTAAAGAAAAGTGAGAGATGGCCAGGCATGATGGTGCACACCTGTAATCCCAGCACTTGGGAGGCTGAGGCAGGTGGATCAGGGCAAGTTCAAGACCAACCTGGGCTACAAAAGTGAGCTCAAGGTCAGCCTGAAGTGCATAACAAGACCCTGTCTCAAAAAGACAAAAAAAAAAAAAAAAAAAAAGTGAGAAAAAAATAGGGCTGGTCAGATAGCTCAGTGGAGTGAAGTGCCTCCTTAGGCAGAGCGCAACAGCCAAGGTTCAATCCCCGGTTTGCCATGCTGTCCCTGCCACCGGAGTGCACTGAGACAGTGATTGAGACTGGGTATGGTGGTGCTGCCAATAATTCCAGGATTTAGGAAGCTGAAAACAGGAGAATCACTGAGTCCAATCTATGTGGTGAGACCCTATAGAGATCCTGTCCTAAATACACTGAAAAAAAAAAAAAGAATGGGAAGAAAATGTTAACATATGCTGCATGCAAGAGAACACCTCAAAGTTAAGTAGCTTCATATGGTGGGCATTGGTTTTGCTCATGTTCCTGTCTGTAAGCAAAGTGTTATAAAATTTACAGATAAATTTAGAAACCACCAAAATACATCCCCCATGTGATGTTTAAAAGATCTCAACTAAGAAGGACCCAGGTAGTTAAAATGTTTTGCTGTAAGTGATAATCATGCAGGAAGGAAACAAAATTAAATCCTTCCATTAGACCATAGGACAATACCTTCAGTGAATGTATCAAATATAAAAATCAGGGCCAGGGAGATAGCTCAGTAGTCTAAGAGTCTGCCTGGCAAGGACCTGGGTTCAACCCCTGGTACTGTATGCCATGCTGGACCACACCAGCCCCTGAAACTGTGCATGGTGGCACATCTTAGTGCTGAGGAGGCTGAGACAGGAGGATCACTATGAGTCTGAGCTGTGTAGCAAGACCTTGTACCAAATAAATATATAAATAAATCTTAAAAAAATAAAACTAAAAATATATTAAACCCAAGGAGCCAGGGAGACAGCTCTGCATTCTAAGCGTTTGCCTGGCAAGCACAAGATCCCAGGTTGGATCCCCAGTAGTTTATGCTATTCCAGGCCTACACTGAGCCAGCCAGAAAAACAGGGTATGGTGGTACACACCTGCAGTCCAGCCCTGGGAAGGCTGAGATAGGAGGATCACTGCAAGTTCAAACTGCATAGTGAGACCCTATATGAATGAATGAATAGACAGACAGATAGATAGATAGATAGATAGATAGATAGATAGATAGATAGATAGAAAATCAAACACAGGGGCCAGTGAGATAGTCCAGTGGTGTAAAGCGCCTGCTTAGGTAAGTTTAGGCAACTGTAGGGACCGCAGTTCAATCCCCAGTACCGCATGCTATACCAGTCACACCCCTAGGGCAGGCTGAGCCAGCCATAACATAAATAAGTAAAGTATATTTTAAAAAAAGAAAAGAAAACCAAACCCAAATTTGTAACAAGATAAAAGATTGTAAGAATATATTTACCACCCAGCAATATAGAATTTCTTAATGAAAAATCTAAAGCAGTGTTAAAGAAACAAGCCCCAGAGGAGCTGTAGTCCTTGCCATGGCCCTGGACGCTGGTCTGCAGGGCCCTCCGCTTTCACACACACAACTCCTTAGCTTTCCACACAGACTCACCCTGGACTCTGCAGTGAGTGCCAGGCCTTCGAATTTCAATCAGATTCTTCAGCTCTCCACTGTCCAGTAGACCATCATCTTGTATCCTTCTGCTCCTACCTCCCCAGGCAGACCTTCTGCTTAGTTACCATTTCTATACCGTTTATATTATATTATATGAAATGTATTCTTCTAGTGAACCCTAACTACTACAATAAGGAAGACGCAAATAACACTGTGGAAATTTTAATCAAAGTGACACGAATTTAGTAGTTAGAAGACCAAAGAGGAATAATCAAGAAACATGAGAAGTTCCTCAACTTTTCTCGCTCCCAAGGAGATGTCAGTGAAACAATTATAAATGATCACTTTACAACCAAAAGGTTGGCATTTTTAAGTGATGATCCCAAACACTGGAAGGACCAGGCACACACTGCACACACACTGTCTCCAGACGTGGATCTCAGCAAATAAACAGCTATGTTAAAGATGTCCGAGCTTGGCGACCAGTGTCTCCATTTCTCTAAAGCACATGTTGTAGAGCAATGAGTATGTACACAAACACACACACACACACACACACACACACACACACACGCACACACTCAAAGGAATCAACCAGTATGTTGACCATTTGTGAGCATAAAATATATACATTCATAGGTGCACAAAACACCTACGTAGTCACCAGGGAGATCACACACAAGTTGTATCAAGTTCAAATGATGCAAATGTAAGGTGAAACAGCTGGATTTGTGTCTGCAATGGTTTTCAAAAACAAGCTGTGGAAGAATGGACACTGCCTGGTTCTCCACAGATGCTCAGGGTGGGAATTTAGCTCAGTGGCATAAGCGCATTCTACGGATGCTTGGTAGTGCCACCCACTGCCTACCAATGCATGCTCACGTAGCACATGTATAACACCATGGGTGGGGGGACTCCCGCCAGAATACTCATTTCTCTGGAGAAGGGCAGGGAAATGGGGCTGCCGAGGGGGACAGTGGATGCTTCGATGATAATCTGTCACATTTTGTGTAATAACAATCATAAAGAGTAAAATCCGAAGCAAAAATGTCAGTGTTATTTCTCACTAATGGTCAGGAGTGTTTATTATATTACTTTTAAGATTGGCACATTTATGTTAAACACCCTGAGTGCTCAATAAAGTTAGTTATTGGGCTCTTGTGGCAAGTTTAAAAAATAGCTCTGTGAGAGATGAAAATGGAATTTATTGGCTCACAGAATCTAAGGCAAGTTGAGAGCCCAAGTTGTAAGAGAGACAGGTCTGCGGCAGATCTTAGAAATGAACTTGAGGGGCCCACGAGAGAGCTCAACAGACTGAGCACCTGCCTAGGCCACCTAAGGGACTTGGGTTCAATCCCAGCTACCACAAGCTGTGCTGGCCCCGATCCCTAGGGGACTGAGTGAGTCACTGAGTCCAGGTGTGGTAGTGCACACCTATGATCCCAGTATTGGGGAGGCTGAGAACAGGAGGGTCACCCGGAGTCGGAGCTGCATAGTGAGACCCTTTACCAAATACATTTTAAAAAAAGGAAGAAGAAAAGAAAAAGAAATGAACTTGAATCAAGATGCATGAATGCCACCACCAGGATTATCTTCCAGCCAGTGAAACCAGGCACCGGGGTGCACAACTGTAATCCCAGTGCTAGGGAGGCTGAGACAGGAGGATCACTATGAGTCTGAGCTGAGCAGTGAGACCCCATGCCAAACAAGTCAATAATTTAAAAATAATAATAATAAAAACGTGAATGCCTTGTTTCAGCGGCTTTGGGTACCTGCCTCTCTGAATTCTGGTCTCTTGTCCTCTTTTCTCCCCGCAGTGAAACAGACTCTGGCCTCCTTGTTGGTGGGTGAATGGAGTCAGTGTCTCGGCCAGCCCCCAAATTCCTCCCAGAAAGTTTGCATTGTCCTTTGCAAACTCCCATCATGAAGCACTGAGAAAAGATAGCTAAAGGTCATGGTCACCTGTTGTTTTAAAATCTTGTGCGTCCTTGTTTTGGAATTAAGGTCAGAGACTAAGAAAAAAAAAAAAAAAAAGCATTATGGTCATGAAGACCAAGGTTAACATCTTGGTTCTAATAGTATTGGGAATAATTTCAAACACATTTCTTTTCTTTTCTCTTGATTTCCTTTCTTTTTGTGGGAAAAGAGTTGGAGATGATTAAATGCAGGGCCCTTGAACTAACTACATTCCAGTTCCCCTTTTTTATGTTGAGACAGGACTCTCTAAAGTGGTTAAATTTCCCAGACTGGTCTAAAATTTACAATCCTCTCACCTTTGGCTCCCAAAGTACTTTGGGAGTATGCACCACCAGGCCCCGATAAATTCATTATTTTATAAATGGGGTGAACAATAGCACTCTTATTGGACATGCAATGGGGGAAGGATCTAGTAAAGAACCTAGAGTTTTGCATAGGTGGCAAGATCTATAGCAGAAAATGTTATTTGTCCTGAAAAGTATCTGTGATCTTCCAGAAATCTGTCATCCAATTTGAGACTCATTTCTGAGCTGGCTCTTTCCTTGTTCAGTGGAAGTGGTTAACCCCAGCGCCAACCCCCAGTATGTGCTCAGGTGGACCTGAGATAAGGGCCACTACCTCATGGAAAGGGACCTTCCCGAGGGGCCTTCACATTGCCAAAAGACACTTATCTTCCAAACCATATTTCTGCTAGGAATATTCCCCAGCTTGTCTGAAACCCGACCTCGAGGAAGAGCCTCTGTTTATCTCTCTCAGCTGGGATTCAGCCCAAAGCCCTCCAAGAAGAGGCTCTTGCACACCCTAATTCCTGCCTGCCGTGTCTGAGAGGCAGAAGAGACAAAGCGCTGCCTCGCAAGGGAGTCTTCCCGAGGGACACTGTGTGCTCAGCCACTGTCCAGTTGACTGGATGATGAGACTGCAGAAGAGCGACTGGATCGTGGGAGGCTACCATCATGGGCAGATGAGTCCACGGGCCCTTGCAGCAACTGTGCTATTAGGCACAGGACCCAGCTGGAGATGGAGGGTCAGGGGGTATCTGTGTGTCATTAAGGCTCCTCCCTGTGCTCTGCTTCCCGGGCCACCACAAGGTGAGTGCCTTCCCTCTGCCGTACCACTTTGCCACAATGCTCCTCCCATGGAGCCAACCCACCCTGCGCTCAGCCTTCTCCATCCAACCACCTCCTGAGTCTTCTCCTTCCAATCACAGGTGTTCTCCCAGCTGTGGGCAAGCCAAGAAGCACACTGGGTACTGGAGGCCAGGGTCCCTACTGTAGTAACCCAGGAAGAAAAGAGGAAACAACCTCCTTGGCAGGGAAAGATCCCCAGCTAGAAACATCTGGACCCTGGACCCCTAATCAACCAAAAAGTGAGACAGGGTTGGAAGTAGAGTGCTAAACTCATCTTCATGCACATTTGTCTTTAGAGCCGGGAGGAGGGTTCATTCTAGAAACTGCATAGCAGTCCCTTGTTACGGCTTATGTCTGGATGTCCTCCCCAGACCTCTCGCAGCCATGGGTGGTTGGATCTAGAGTCCGTGATATTGGGTTTAAGGATATGTGATCACTAATTTAGTTCACTAACTGGTTTATCTCTACCTTAGTCCCAGTGGCCTAAGTATAATATAAAAGGGGTGAAAAGACAGACTGGTAGGTCCCTCGCTTGCTTTGCTGCCTTCTGCCTGCCATGAGCTGCATTTCCTCTAAGATGCCTGTCTGCCAGGCCACCTTGCCTGAGAACCAGCCGGTTATAGAATGTTAGGGTTTGTACCCAACTGTCCCCCCCCAGTGCCTCATGCAGTCAGGGGGTAGCTTCTAGAGTTCATGATTAATTCGTGATCCAGTGCTGGGACTATCGGTGTGAGTGCTGCTGGGATTATAGGTGTGAGTGCTGCTGGGATTATGGATGAGTACTATACCAAACCTGGGGCAGAGAGTCTGAGTGCAGCATAAGGGCATCAGACTGGCTCTCTATTGCACTTGCTACCATGGCTCTTGCCATTTGATCCTGCTCTTTGCTGCTGCTGTGAACTGCTGACCTCTACCCTGTGCCAGTCTGCCTTGGAGCCAGCTGAGTATGGACTGAAACCTCCACTGACTGTAAGCTAAACAAATCTTTCTTTCCTTCATTTTGAGTGTTGGCTATTTTGTACCAGCAAAGAGAGAAAAGTAACCAAAATGTAGAATAAAATTTCTGCAAATTGCTAGCTAAATAAACATTAAGTCATAGGTGCTGGGCATTTTTATCTTAGCCATGAGAAAAGCAATTAAGATATTCATGATGGGATTTAATCACCAACCTGTGCTCTGGAGCTATCATTTTGGAGTGGTGTGTCAGGCTGTGGAAAGTGAGAAAGACAAGATTCAGAGGGCAAAGTGGTCATGGAGAAAACCTGAATTTGGAGAGTGGGGGAAGAATAGGGAAAGTGAGGCGAGCTGAGACGCACATAGGAGGCTAGATCTGGGGAGATGAGAGACAGCTTGGATGGTTGGGTGAGGAAGAAGACTGGACCAGGGACATGTCCTCACTCACAGGCTGGAGCAGTTGGCAGAGTGATGGCATCATTAGTTCAAAAGGGGCATCAAGTTAGCAGGGTCCATGGAAGGAGGGCTCCAGGATGCCTCTGGACACCTAGAGCATGGCCCCTGCCATGTGGCGGTGAAGAAGTTCCCCAGGGCACATCAGCATGCGGGACCTTGACTGTGTCATCACCTCTATGGATCTGGTCAGCATGTCATGACCACACCCACTGCAGGTGTATTCGTGGATGAAAGGTAGGACACAGAATGGCTAGAATCCAGGATCTTCACCCCAGGGGCCAATCTCCTGCATGTGGAAGGAAGGGGTCCAATGTCGCCTTCAAGAACGAGCAGGCTCTGGGGGCACAGAGAAAACTGGAATGTGCTGGATTTCAGAAGATGGTTGAAGACCGGAAATACAAGAATGAGAAAGCCTATGTGCACTGTGCCAGGCATTCAGCAGGCAGCCATGAGGTGAGTCTTGAGTATTGAGCAGGACCTTACTTCAGTCTTCCTTACCATGTTCCTCCTCGCTCATCTCCACTCCTGGACTCTATCAGCAGTCAACAAGATCATTGTTCTCCGTGTTGACTGAAGTTTATTGTATTTTGGAACCTTTTCCCTTGGAATCCACTACATTTATTTGGAAAACAAGGAAGTAAGAGACCACTCTGGGGCTTGGGAGATAGCTCAGCAGTCTAAGCGTTTGCCTGGCAAGCGCAAGGATCCTGGTTTGAACCCCGGTACCATATGTCATGCCAGCCTGGGAACCCTGGACATGCCGTGCCAGCCACCAAACTTGGGCAGGGGTGTGCCTGTAATCCCAGCACCTGGGAGGCCGAGACAGGAGGAGAGAGTCTGAGCTGCATAATGAGATCCTGTACCAAATAAGTAAGAGATTATTTTACATTTTTTTTAAAAAAAGAGAGCAATAACTCTGCACTGAGATAAAAGTCAAAAGCTGCTCTTATGCCAAGTGGATTGTTCCAGATTTGGACTAAGAAGAGAAGGAAGAGGCAGCAAGAAAAGGAATAAAAGCATCCACTCACAGTCCTCTTGTAACTGAAATCCCCCTACCTGAGAGCAGCACATCGGAAATTATTGTTGAATGAGTAAGAGAGTGAATTAAAATCGAATCCACCGACAACAAGGGATGCCATTTGGGAGGGCCTCACTCTCTCCCACTTACTGCACACCATGGTCTCTATTCATCCTGCCCTCTCTTCCTTTTGTATTTTCCTCATCTTGTGTGTGAGTGGTTAAGTAAATTTCCTAGTTGTCTTTTTCTTTGGTCTTTCTTTTTATATGGCACTAAGGATGCCAGGGCTTTGTGTTTTCAGGATCAGTCACTGAGCTAGATCTCTAGCCCTGGTAGCTTTCTTAACATCATGCAACTTCTAGGACATGAAGCTATAACATGAAGGGCTACAAGGATAGCCCATGTTTTGGCCTTAGCTCTTCAAGGTCAGTGAAGACTCAGGACAGAAGAGAACCTGTACTGGCTGGGGAGATAGCTTAGGGGCACAAGTGCCTGCCTGGCAAGTGAAAGGTCCTGAGTTCAATCCCTACTTCTGCAAAGAAAAACAAAACAAAATAAACAAACAAACAAAACAAGAGAACCTGTACTGTAACATCCTATAACTCAGTGGTGTCCAAAATTTTCTGTTCAAGGATATTATGGGGCCACAGAGGAAAGGGATCAATGATGTACAGTGTACTTAAGGATAGTCACCTAAAGAGAAAACATTCTCTCAGGCTTTTACAGAGAGCAAAGTGAACTGCTCAAGCAATCACTGTGACTCTTTCAGATGGCTGACACTCACAAAAGTTCTACAAAACGCTGTACATGGTTTTAGGGTAAATCCTGAGGGGATCTGACTGACCTTATCAGACACAAAAGTTACATGTTTTGTTATGTAGGTCTTGCTTTAACTTGGTCTTAACCACCCAACACAGCCAGTTCTGCTGATAACCCACTACTGTTACAGACTATTGGACTATACATACAATTATTTTCTCTTAGTTGAATTAGAAGAAATATTTGTCCCAATAGTCTTTAGAAAACTTATATCTGCACTTTGTACTTTGAACAACTACTATGAAGACAATAATATGCACTGTGTTGATTTTAGTGGCTGTCCTACTGACATGTTCTGAAACTATCTCGTTGCTATTTCTTTCCTGTTGAAATTAATGCAATAAAAAATAATAAAAAACTAGAACATGAGGTCATCATTGCATTTATTTTAATCTCATGTTAATACTATTGCTAGATCACATTGTATTCGAAATATTCAGCAGTTTTTCATTGAGCATCTATTACGTGCCAATTATACACTAGCTATAGGGGTTAGAATAGGGCATCAGACAGGCATGGCTCCTTCAATGGATCTCAAGTGAAACAAACAAAGTGAGTAAGTAAGGAAACACTGAAAACTTCTATAGCTAACCGCTTAAGTTGCTGATAGATGCTAAAAAAGGAAAAACACTGGTGCGGTGACAGGCAATGGCAGGAGAGAGGAAAATCTCTGATAGGGTGTCAGAAGAGGCATCCCTGAGAGATAAAGAACGTTGGAGTCCAGACTTGGAGAAAGAAATTGCCCAGCAAAGTACCAGGAAGACAGGTGATTTTTAAATAACCTACACAAAATAATAAAATAGCAAACATTTCCAAGGCGAATTGATTTCCCAAGATTTTCTTTGGAGATTTCTCCCCCACCCCTGGGGTCCTTTGCAAATCGCCTCTGGTTATTTGTTTGCATCCCTTTCCGTCTTGTGAGTAGCCTGGTTAATAATTGCCCATCATCAGCATAGAGGCCGGCCTAACCCAAAGAGAAAGTCCTCCAATTAGTTAAAAATTAGTCAAGAGTGATGCCCGAAGCCAGGGTGAAGACTGTCCAGGAAATAAAAGGAAAGGCTTCCTCAACCACTGTTCAAAAATGTAACTGGTTGCTCCTCAGGGAAAATCCAACTTGGCCTCTCTAATGAGCCCTAAAACTTAAACCAAACAAGTTCAGATGTGCTTTGGAGGCTCTGCAACTCTGGGGAGCCATTAGGAAGAGACTCTTCCAGGCTGGGAGGAGGACCTACCCAGACCTTCTCGGTGGTGCTTTGTCCCTTTTACTCCTGACCTGCTCCCCTGTGCTCCACAGTGGATATCTGAGAAGTTTCCTTACAAAAATTCCACGTCTGCCATGCAGACAGACACGGTATACATGGTGGCAACTGCAGGCCACCTCAGGATCCCCTGCAGCCGCTGTCACCTAGTAACCAGCAGGGCATAATGACATCAGTCTGTGTGGCATCCCTGCATCCTAAACCGCTCTGACCTCACCCTCTCCGACACTGAACACCGGTTGCCTCTCTTGGCCTGTGAGTCGAGCTGATGCCTTTAAGGTCACTGCACAGAGCAGCTACAACCATTCAGTAAGTGCCCGCTGCTCCCGGTGCTTGTTCCTCCTCTGCAGACCCTGTGCTCTCTTTCCCATCGCTACTCCAGGAAGGAGAAGATGTTATCAGACTGTTTTACAAAAACAAAACAACACATGTGAGAAGGGGACTGAGACTCAAAGATACTAAAAAACTTGAAAGAACACAGAGCTGGGAAGTACCTCATGCAGAACACAAACTTAGACTTTTTTGACTGATTCAAAACTTAGGGCAGACATGAAAACATCAACAGAAAACCTGGGTCTTTTAAGAGTAAAAATCTCTTCAGATTCTACTAAACAGAAATAAAATATCCACCAACACTTCTCCTTCTAGTATCTGCTTTCTCCTTCCTAAACTCAGTGCAAGATCCATACTAAAAACAGCTATTAAGGCAGACATACTCTTTCCTGTTTGGCACATTCTGAAAAATAAATTCATTTTTTAAATCCCCAAATTCACAGGCTGGCCCACAACAGGAATGTCTGTCACTTCCAAACTTGCAAAGGCACCTTGTCTTCCATCTTGTCTCCTTGAGGGCCTGGCCTTGTCTGAGTGCCTATAATATTTCTATCTAATTTAGCTGCCTACAACAGAAGGACAAATCTAGTAAGCCATCTTCAGGGGTTGCCCGGGCTGCCAAGGTGCACATGGATTAACAGGGTACATTACTGTAAGAGCCTATCAAAAGGAAAAGATGATCAACAATTGATGGAAAATACTGGTTCCATGTTATGTTTAAGGCATTTGATTTCCAGAAAGACAGTGATGTTAAGCTCAAGTGCCTATAATACATGGAATAACATCAATAATATCTCTTCTGGAGGGTCAACAACTTAAGTTTACAGACCAAAATACTAGAGAAAAAAAGAAGGGCTACCAGAATAGCCAATATTTTGGAACTGGCCCTTCAAAATCAATGAGGACTCAGGACACAAGAGTCCTCACTGTACTGTTACAGCCTATAGCTTAGTGGTATCCCATATTTCCTGTTCAAGGGGATTATGGGGCCATAGAGGAAAGTGATCGATGATGTATAGTGTACCTAAGGAGAGTCATCTAGAGAGAAAACATTCTCTCAGGCTTTCACAAAGAGCAAATAGGTCAAGCAATGGCCGTGACTCAGCCAGATGGGTAACACTCATAAAAGCTCTACAAACTGCTGGACGTGGTTTCAGGGTAAATCCTGAGAAGATTTGACTGACCTTGTCAGATACAAAAGTTACATTTTTTGTTATATCGGTCTTGCTTTATCTTAGTCTTAACCATTTAGCGGAAAAGTCTAACCATGAAGAATAAAAAGTAAAGCCATATTAATATGCTGAGCTGTAAAAGGCTGAAGTCAACAGCTTCCAATAATGCCAGATGAGCTGATAATCCACTATGATTATGAACTATTGGACTATACATACAGCTACTTTCTCTTAATTCAATGAGAAGAAAGATTTGTACTAATAGTGTTTAGACAAAGTATCATGTCTACATCCTGTACTCTGAACAACTACTACAGAGACAACAATATGCAATGTATTAATTATTGTATCTGTCCTACCATCCTGTTATGAAAGTGGGTCATTGCTATTTCTTTCTTTTTAATATTCTTTCTTTTGTCTAAAAAAGGGAAAAGAAACAAAAGATGAACCAGAGGGAAGAGAGACCCCCTTAGCTTCCAACTAAACTAAATAAGCACTTGTACGGAAGCCTGGGACCCTGGAGTGTGGTAGCCATTTGGACCTTTCATTCTTCATGTCCTACTCTGAGAGTCTTGGGTCAAACAAGATACCTGCCAAGATACTCAGTGCAGAGCACAGCAGCTGACAACCAGCTTTGACCTTCATTCTGTCCCCTGAACACTAACTGAAGGAATCCTTGATGAATTTTTCAGAGCACCCAATGTCTGTCATCCACAGCAACAGGTAAACTGAAAACAGGTGGGACACTTACATGAATGGAGAGCCTTCTCAGATCTCCTTTCTCCAATGTTAGATGTCACAACTGTGCTTCAGCATGTTCATTTCATGACTAGAAAGGGAATGTTTGACCCCCTGAGACATTCATGACCCAAATAAAACTGGTAGATTAGTAAAAACTCTGTCTCAGGAACAAAATGTAGAGGCTCAAGAACCCAACGATCAGTTGTTTTCTGATTTCCTTAGAGGAAAGAACAGAGATATACCTCAGAGTTGTTTGGACAGACTTACTTTCTTACAATGTAATTAAGCTAATTATTAAAATGCCTAACTACATAGAAGTTTTTTAAATTGGAAAACGATGACAATTTCCACTTCTGATCATGTTACAGTAATGAGTACTTGATTTTCTGGTAAGCCTTTAACAACTAGAAATCTTTTGAGAAAATAGATGAATGACTACTTTCAAATATTTAATAAATGTATCATTACTTAATAATGTTTATTATCAATAAGTTAATTATATATATACATATATAACTTAATAAGTGTTTATTAACTTTAAACCCTAAGCAAGTCAGGAAACAAAAGAAGCAAACACTATAGTTATCCCAGGTCTCTGTATCAGGCATTTTTAGTACTGTACAATGGGATGTGAAATTAATGCAAGGCATGGTGGCATCACTGAGCTGAGAAGGTATACTTAAAGATAAAGGTGGGAACAGCTTCAACTTTTAAGGCATAGTACAAGAGAGGAGAAATTTATGCAAATAAAGATTGTAAAAGTTTTTCAACTGTTCCTTAGCTCTGTTTCTGAATAAAAGGTCATACATGCATACATTAAACTAGGACACTATTACTTAAAGAATTACTAGAATTCATGTAGAGCAGAAGATGACAAAAATTCTGACTATTCAGAACCTAGAATATTCAGTAGGAGCCTCAACATGGTCTCTCTTAGGAATAAATAGACAATATTCAGAAAATTAATTAAATATTAATTCAAGATTAAATATTTCAAAACAATTCAACTAAGAAAAAGTTTTCATGATAGTAAAGCGTTACTAAGAATAAAGCATAACATAAATACTGGAATAGCAAATACATGACCAGCACTTCTAACAGTTTAGGGATAGGATATCACACAAAGTTCTAGTATGTCATGGACATGGACAGTGTCCATGATGCTTACTGGTGGCCAGGTGTCACTTGTGGGACTGAGCTACTACTATTTCCTTGATAGCCACCCATATCATTTAATCATAATTTTTGTTCTAAAATTTATACTGTATTTTTGACTTGCAATCTACTTGTAAAACATGAAATGATATTTTCTCCTAGTATAAGAAACTTTGAAAAGTGTATTTCCATTTTCCATTGGTTTTACATTACTTCTTCTTTGTCTTTTATGCACAAATAGATCTTTTTTCTCTTTCAGTCCTTTGAATTAATTAGTCTAGTTTCCTACATATTTATTCTTTTCTTTTTCTAATGTAGAATAAGATGCTATTCAATTTTGTTCTTCCATACCTAATTTGTAATATGTAGGCTTCAATGATTGTTTTTCTTTACAATTAGTTTTGGGCATTTTTGTATATCTTGGTATGATTTTATTCAAATTTATTGTGCAAAAGTTTCTCTGTTTTTGGAAATGTACTATAACTTTGACTAACTTCAGAAATTTGACGTCCTTAAATATTTATTGCCTACCCCTTTCTACTTTGAGAATTCTAATTATATAAATATAAGTTTCTTGATTTTGGCACAGAGTGAACTATTCTATGACTGATTTGTAAATGCTTACTTCTTCATTTTTATTTTTCACAATTTTTATTGTCACATTCATTTAAGTTTGTAAATAATTTATCTATAATGTGCAATCTATTATAATCTCATGCTATGTATTCGTTTCAGAAATATTTCTCTAAAACTCACTGTCTACATCTTATATCTTTAACATTTCAATATTTGTATACAACTTTAACATGCTATATAATTATTGATTTTTAATAAAGTTAATGAGAAAAAAAGAAATAGAAATAAAGTAGTGATAGAGTAGTTGATCATAGACACTCCTTAACAAATATCAGAAGCAATTCAAAAAAGCTAACCTGAAAGTAACACGTGCCAAAAGGAAAGGAACAAAATGCAAACATCCAAGCATATGACATTATGATGCCTACACTCTTCTGAAAGTTATTAGACATGCAAAGAAGTAGGATAATGTGACCCAGAGGTAGGAGAGACACATCCAGGGATGACAGGAATGTTGGCATTAGCAAATGAGAGCTACCATAGCTACTATTAACAAGATCTGAAATGTAAAGAAAAACATGTAGATAGAGAGAAATATAGATTTTTTAAAAATACATATAGCACAGGGTCTACAGGGTCTCACTACACAGTTTGGACTCGTAGTGATCCTCCTTTTTCAGCCTCCCAAGCGCTGGGGTTACAGGCGTGTGCCACCATGCCCAATCTCAGTGCTGTCTCAATGCCTCCCAGGGGTGGACCGGCATGGCACACAGGAGATAGGACCCCAGTCCCCACATCTACCTAAGCAAGTACTTTAACCTACTGAGCTATCTGGCTGGCCCTGAGAAATACAGATTTTTAAAAACAGCTTTAAATGGAACTTCTACATTTGAAAAATGAATTACCCAAAAGGAAAAAGTTTTAGAGTTGGCTCAATAGAATAGATGTAAGAAAATATCCATGAGCCTAAATATATAAAAAAAAAAAAATCATGCAAAATAATTGCCAAAGGTAAATCTTTGAAAAATTAAAATGATTGAAATTTCAGCAGCCTGCAGGATAACATGAAACATCTCTGCACACAAAATTGAAAGATCAGAAGGAAAAAAGTGATTTTTTTAAAAATTACACTTGAATATTCTTCAGATCTGACAAAAACTATTAGGCCTCAGACCTCAGAAGGTTAAAGAACCTAAGGTAGAATAAAAGCAAATGGAAGTTAACAAAGATAAAAAATTTATAAAAACAGGTGATACAGAAACAATGTAAAAGTAGAAAATAAAGGCAAAATTACATAGAAAACAAATGTAAAAACTATTTCAATGCAAGCTACAACACAATAAAAAAAATGTTGAAGTGATTTTTAAAAGAGCCAGCCTAGACCAGGTGTGGTGGTGCACACCTGTAATCCCAGCACTTGGGAGGCTTGAGGCAGGAGGATCGGTGGGAGTTCAAGACCAGCCTGGGCTACAAAAGTAAGCTCAAGGCCAGCCTGAACTGCATGGTGAGACCCTGTCTCAAAAAAAAAAATAAATAAATAAATAAATAAATAAATAAATAAATAATAAAAGAGCCAGCCTAAAGTTATACACATTGTTCTACAAAATTTTATTAAATATGAAAATTAAATAGGCATTTTTGAGGAAAACAGAGAAAAAGGTGAATGGCAGAGCTGCAGTATAAGAAATATTAAGTCGAGTTCCTCAAGCTAGAGAAAGTGACAGGGAGGGAATGATAATCTGTACAAAGGGACTAAATGCTCCAGAAGAGATAAATACATTGGGAAATACCATTTACTTTATTTATTTATTTATTTATTTATTTATTTTTGTCTTTTTGAGACAGGGTCTCGCTATGCAGTTGAGGCTGGTCCTGAGCTCACTTTTGTAGCCCAGGCTGGTCTCGAACTCGCATCAATCCTCCTGCCTCAGCCTCCCGAGTACTGGGATTACAGGCGTGAGCCACCACGCCCGGCACCATTTACTTTATTGGTTTCTTTAGAGGATCTTCTACTGAATGTGGTGGGGTCTACAATGTGTAGAGAAATTTGGTCACTATGGCACCAGAACAGGAACTGCACAGTTACAGACCGTGTTAGCTTCTCCTGGGGGTTGTCCATGAGGATCATCACCATGAGGGAGGTTATAAACTTCAAAGCCTTTCCATCATTTTCTTAGCTGTGGTGCATGTCGCATCGCTCTACAATCTTTAAAGGACAATTGATAAAAATATTTTTTCCATGTTTGCCGCTGTGAATGCCATGAAGAATGTCACTAGAAGTACTATGTGTAACATTCACACTCCTTCAGGACCCTACTAAAAGGTTTTCATTGGCTGTCTACCTTCAAACCCTGAACACAGGGTCCAAGTCCCTTATGATGGCATGAGAACCTTGTGTGATCTGTTTGCTACCCAGCTCAAGCATTCCCTGGGTGCAGGCCCTATCATCCTGGGCATGCCATGAGGCATGGAGCGCAGAGCTTTGCACATGCAGTGGTGTCCTGCTGCAGGGGTCTAGTTCTATCCTTTACCTGGTTGGTTATTATTCATCCTTCAAGACTCACTCCAGAGATCTCTTCATCCAGAAAGACGTCCTGGCAGCTCTACTCACAAGACTGGCTGGAGTGCTGTCCTTTGGACTCCCAGAACACCCTTTGCCCTAGACTAGTCTATCTGAATTATCATTTCCTGTTGCTATGTCACTCAGTAGAGGAACGTCTTAGGTCATCACACATGCTCAGTAAATATGTCTTGAGTAGCTGCTGGATTGATTCATGTGGATGGGCAGAGGGATGGATGAGCAGATGGGCTGGTGGACAAATAAATGGAAGGATGGAGAGATGAACGGATGGTGGAAGGATGAGTGGACAGGTGGCATAGAGGTGAGATGACGTTCCCAGGATCATAGCCAGCAACATCTAAGAAAACAGGCAGGATAGGAGATCAACACAACAGCAAAAAGAAAAGTGAGAATTCCTTTATTTGGGGTCTGTTTGCCCCTGATGAAGCTGCTAGAGCAATCTCTCTTAGGATTCTAAGGACTAAAGTGATATCTCCATGTCCTTCCAAGTTACAGAGACAGACAGACAGACAGACAGACAGACAGACAAGACAAGACAGACAGAGATAGACACAGACACAGAGAGATAGAGACAGAGACACAGAACCCTCCTTCCTTGAGTTACTTCTTCATGTCCATTGTAGAAGAAAACCAACTGAGTTCAGATTAATCACATCATCTCAACAAAAAATGAAACCCATCGGGGTCCGTCAGTTCCCTTTGTGCTTGCATGCATGCTCACACTCACCTCCAAGCTGGATCGTAAACTCTCTAAAAAAGACGATGTCTTCATGACCTCAGAGTTCTACCGCTGAGTCCACCCCCAGGTCAAGTGGCATGTTTGCTTAACTGTGCAGGGCTGTTTACAGAAATGAGCAAAATGTCATTAATGTCTCTTAGTTTACTTTCCTCTCTTGACATGCCTTGCATGAATGAAAGTGTAAACACCCCCAAGAGTTGTCTCAAGTTTATATTCACCTTGGTCCCCAAACGTGTTTCTTTACTGCAAAAAATACAGAATCCTGAAGTCTCCAATCATGTGAGAGAATCCATTAGGAATGAAAGAATCTAGGGTAGGAGAGACATTATTGATTCTCAAATTTGAACTCATACCAAAGTCCACTGAATAGGGGGCTAAAACACAGATTTCACTCCCAGATGTTCTGACTGCAGTGGTCTGGCCTGGGGGCCTGAGAGTTCTCACTTCTGATCAGTTTCCAGATGTGCTGGTCGAGGGACCACACTTTGAGCAGCACTGGTTTGGTCTTTAAGGATGGATTTGGGGCCATATCTGCAAACTAGGCCCAACGGAGTAGCAAGCAATACATTTGAAGGCTTCCAGTACAGTGTAAGGATTGCGGTGATGGTGAGGACCGCCATGGTAGTGGTGGGAGTGGTGGTGATTATCAATAATGATGAGCAATGTATAAATAAAGAGGCCAGAGATGCTCTATTGGAATTCTGGCCAAAATGAATTTCTGGATGAATTCTTTTGAAATGGAAGAAAGACAAGTATCTTTGTCCAGCTTCTACAGAATGCAAAGAACTTCAACCCAAAGGGACCTTCGGCTTATTCCTCCTACCTCACCTGTGACTCTCCAACAGAAAGGATGTCTCATGTAGCACGTTCTGGTGTTGGGAGATGAAAATACTCACAACCGAGGGAATCCAAACTCCAATCGATGTGTATTTTTAAAAGCTCATATTTGTATATTTGATGCGCAACCTAATTAGACCAGAGCATCTTTAATTAAGTGTTTTAGCCCCAGTGGAAGCTGCAGAGTTCATTGCTAATAAAGCTGATAAAGGCTTTTGTTTCTCAGACTTCTTTTATTTAATGCCTCAACCATGTTAAGCCAATCTGTAACATATGGGCAGCTCTCCCACTATGGATTTATCATTTGGGTGTTTCTTTCCTTGAATTAATGCAATCAAACTCCTGCCAGTGTTAATTACTTTTTCTCCAAGAAGCAAATCCCAGAATTTAGCCATAACCAGCTATGATTTACTGCTGGAGCGGTGGCAGAGCGATGGGCTCACGCTGTCCGCCACCACCCGGGGCAGATGGGGAGAGGTCTCGGTGCTCTAGGGTTGACCCCAGCTTTGTGCAGTTCCGGACTCAGACATCATTCTTGGCATTTGTCAGCCTCATTGTCGCTCTCAGAGCTCAATGCCTGCGGCTTGCAGTGGCTTTTCTTCTAGGAAGAAAGATTCTTCTAGGAGATTTGCTGGTCACTATGGTAGGAGGCCACATATGCCCTCCACCTAGGTTCCACCTTGGTCTCTGGCTCATAGAGGAAAACTCCTTGGGACAAAAGTCTCTCTCTAGACTTTACTTGTGCTCTTCCTGATGGCAGGAGTGCTTTTCCCCACAGCGGTGCACAGCTAACCATCACTTTTTCTCCAAGTCTTGGCTTACATGCTGCTTTTCTCTGTCTACGCCATTAAACAATGAAAATCTCACTTCCCTACTTTACTCAAAGCCCTTGGTGCATGATCGCAATCACCTCTTTTGAGTGTTCATCTCTTCTTATGATTAGGATTCTCTTCTCACATAGAATACAAACCCTCTGGACAGGGTCAGGGAGCCCTCTTCAGCTTATCATCATCTCCTAATTCCTTTGGGGAGACAGAGTAGGCGTCTGGACAAAGAGGTGTCATAAGTGGGTAATGAAATCCTAAAGGGATGACTATATCCCGCCTACCCACCCTTGCCTGCCTCAGAAATGCTAAAGCTTCCAAATGCCAACAAGCATTATTTGGATGATTTCTTGAAAAAGTCACTCAGTTTCCAATAATAGGACAAAAAAAAAAAAAAAAAAAAAAGGTTAGCAATGAAACAAACCATGTAGCCAAGTGGTGGAGGACAGCAGAACTCAGAATGAGCACATTGGAATTTGAATTATAACTGTGTAATGTCAAGCAAGTCATTTGCTTCCTTTGAATTTTTGTTTCCTTCTCAAGAAGGAATGAACACAACCATTGCCAAGGATGTGTGAAAACATAATGTTCAACCAACTGCTGGATGTTTTGAGTCTGAACTGGAGGAAAAAATCAATCTCATAAGAAAGGGTGTTGTCTTTAAAGGTATCTGTACACAACAGTAAGTAAACTCTAATCAGAATTGCTCAATTTATGGCACAGGGCGCCGTGATTCCATGGAGCGCAGGAAGTCCAAAGACCGACTCTCAGTGCTATGGAAATTGCTTCCCTACAGCACTGCATGTTGCATTGCATAATGAAAGCCCCTATATATCAGACATCTACCTTTAAATTTTTTTTTAAAAAAAGGGCAACAACTAGACTGTGCTCAAATTTATTTTTGTATCTCCCTTTACTCACTTCCAGCATTGCTCAATTTCCTGGAATGGCTTGGCTAGTCCGACATTGGTGTTGAAATGCTGAGAGAACTAGGGTGTGGAGGCAACAGGGTCTGTTTAGGGTAAGTGTGAGCCCAGCAACCTGAAACCCAAGGGCTTTGCACTTTTCTGCCCATTAACTTCAGGATGGGAGGAAGCACCAGGGATCTGGAAAGCAAGAAATGCAAAGGAGAAAGGAAACTGTCTATGGGCATCTAGGTGGGTGTCAGTTGAGCTGGGCATCTTAGGAGTATGATCGCTTGTGAAGTGACCAGAATAGGAGACGAAAGTGGTGGCAGCATGACACAGACCAAAGTTCCTAAGCCACTGTGTTTCCCATTTATTCACCCATTTAACCTTGCTATAAAAATTCTTTCAACTCCCACTGTGCAAAAGGCAGATTTTCTTCCTGTGCAGTAAGCCTCCTAATACATAAAGAGAAAGGAAAGATTCTGTGCCGGTCTTTGTACATTGATGGGAAGGAGATCTTCTACGAAAGGTTCTATGAAGAGAACGTGGTCCTCAAGCCTGCTTTCCACTCCCTTAGAAGCCTAAGAAGAGAAGGGATGAGGGAACTGAACTCCATACCACAACATCAGATTATCCAGGTCTCCAGACTCTAGTGTCCTATGTATGACAGGTTCTGCCTTTGCATGAAGCATAAGGTCAGGCCCAGGCAGCTGGCTCTCCAGAGCATCTTTAGAGCTCAGCACAACGTTGCCTGTATCATCTCTGCCCAGGAAATGTCCCATGAATCTTTGCACTAGGTCCTCAACATGATCGTTCCTATTTTAAAAAACAGTTCTGTCCCTTCTACATAGATAAGCACAAGAGTCTTGGTTCCTCATGAAAGGGAGATGGTGTGTTTGTGCCTCAAAACAGTGAGCGGCTACACAGAGACAGTGGGCTTGAACTTCTTCAGGTTAATTACAGTTATGTGCAATGCAGGTCCACTGAATCCCTGTGCTCCCAGATGCACCCATCTATAGAACAGAGTACGCAAAAGACAGCAGACTTTTTAATCCGTCATTTCATGCACCTCTCTTTTTGTAGTTCTAGATGTTCCTGTGGAACAGCTATATGCACACATATTTTCTTAGGGCTACTAATCTAACTCACTGCTAATGACTCTCCACGAATTAAAGATTTACGCACAGGCCAACATCGATGATCTGAACCATTTTCTCATTGATGGATTTGATAACTTTCTGTTGAGGAATTTTCATAACGCTCTTATTACATTTAGAAAGCATCTAAAGTCAAGGGGTGACTCTCCTTAGATGCACTATAGTTCATTCATCCCTTTCCTCTGAGGTCCCATAATCTCCTTGACCAGAAAATTTGGGACACCTCTGAGTTATAGGATATTGCAGCACAGGTTCTCTTATAGCCTGGGTCCTTATTGACCTTGAAGGGCTAGGGCCAAAATATTGGCTATCCTTATAGCCCTTCTTTTTCTCCAATTTTTATTCTGTTAACTTTCTCTCAGGCTTTCACAGAAAGCAAAATGGCCAAGCAATGGCCGTGGCTCATCCCGAAGGCTGATACTAACAACAGTTCTACAAAGTACTGTCTATGCTCCCAAACTTAATCCTGAAGGGATTTGACCCTGGAAGATACAAAAAAAAAATGAATGTTTTGTTATATAGGTCTTGCTTCGACTTGCCCTTGACCACCCAGCAAGAAAAAAAAATGCTTAATTACAATGCATGAAATGCAGAGCTAGATTGGTGAGATGAGCTTTAGGAGGCTTAGATTCAATAGTCTCCAACATCACAAGCTTCACTGGTGGCCCACTGCAATTGCAGAACATTTGACTGTGTATGTATCTGCTTCCTCTTAGTCCAAAGAGAAGTATATTCTTTTCCTTTTTTTTTTTCTAAGCAACATCAATAAGGAGATGGGTATGCCCACACACTGTACTCTGTAGAACGATTGTGAGGACAATATGCAATATGTCAACTTTTTTTAAAAAAAAAAAGAAAGGGGGAAAAAAAACAAAAAAAAAGTAATGTTGATTTAAAAGGGTTAATGTTTAATTGTTTGATCAATCTTATATACCTATATGTATTAATCTAAACTGATCTGATGATGAAAATATGTAATATAACCATTGTTAAATTTAAACAATAAAAATATTAAATTAAAAAAATAAAGTCAAGGGGTATTACAGGTGTGTTGGAAAGGAGGATTAATTTGTAAATCATTTTTGCTTCTGTTTTAATTTATTTTCATTAGTATATATTTGTGATATGTTAATACTATATACATTTTGGGGAATCACCTTGAGGATTAAATGTTAGAAAGGTTTGAATGGTTTGGGAGGATTATGCTATGGGAACAGGGTATGCTTTAATAATTATAAACTGAAATGACATGATATAGGATGACAAAAAAATGCCTGAAATGCATTTTATTTCAGAATCCTTATAAATTGGTCAAGCACCTTAATGAAAAATAGAATCTAAAGACAATTGATGGCTACAAGCAAAATATAAGTCAGTAATAAAATAAGTGTTCAGGGACCAGGTCAGATGGTTAAGACACCCAGTACTTTGTCTGGTTCCACAGGGTGAATATCAATGAAATAACAGCAGCTCAGTCCCACAAGTGACACCTGGCCATCAGTAAACAACAACTTTGTTGATAGTTATGTTCGAAAGTAGATTGTTTCCACGTAGTGAAATTCATACACTGCTTGCAGAAAGTGTAAGTTCTAAACTTCTAACATGGATAAATGTCTTGACTTGGGGCTAGGGAGATAGCTCAGGGGCACAAGTGCCTGCCTGGCAAGTGCAAGGTTCTGAGTTCGATCCCTAGTTCCAGGAAGAAAGAAAGAAAGAAAGAAAGAAAGAAAGAAAGAAAGAAAGAAAGAAAGAAAGAAAGAAAGAAAGAAAGAAAGAAAGAAAGATGTCTTGTATGGCAGAGGAAACAAAGTTGTGTAATAGTACAGAATGCTGTAGTGCTGTTTGGAAGAAGCAAACTTGTGAATATATGTGTACATACAAAAATGACAGGGAGGATATAATTGAGAATATTCTGGGCCAGGCATGCTGGGGCGTCCCTGTAATCCCAACATTCTGGAAAGCGGAAGCAGGAATAAGTGCTGGGAGCTGTAAGAGCTAGAAATTGATCCTACATGTCAGGGTCGAATGAGGTCTCATGGCCTAAAGCAGTGAGGTCTTGAGGAGAACATCCCGCCTGGACCTTGTGGACTATTAGTCGCTATGCAACCTCAGGCCTTGCAACTTTGCAAAGCTATAAAGGCCCCTGCTGTTCGGGTATCTTTTGTCAATCAGGCATGGTCCACCACCTGACCTCAACTATTATCTCCTGTCTTTATTGTCTAACTCCTCTTCCCATTTTCTCCCACTGACTGCAGAGAGACCAACAAATTCCCTACAACAAGTTCAACGCCAGCTTGGAATACTTAGCAAGACTTTGTCTCAAAGTAAAAAGTAAGAGGGACAGCATAACTCAGCGTGCAGGTCCCAGGGTAACTCTCTAGTATCACACATACGCACAAAAAAAAAAAATCTGAGGCATTAAATTATGGGGAAATGTTCATCCGTTCTTATGTATTTATTCTTGTGATATTTGAAATTTTAGTAGAGAGGTAAATTAACCTTTATGATGAGAGATTAAAATTTTAAAATGAAAGAAACACACTTCTGAACAAGGCAGCCAGATGTTAGTCCCTCACCTCCTCACGCCTGGGCCACAAGAAGTTCGGAGGCTGTCAACTGAAAGTCTCTGGCTGCAGCATTTCACAGACAGCAGTTCTCCTTTGGACCTGCATGGCCTGAGCATCAGCTCCTTTCCAGGCACTGTGCTGGGTGCCAGGGTACCAAGGTGTTCTCCAGCCTCCTGCAGCAGTTTGGAACCCATCATGTGACAGGTGTGCCATCAAGAAAGGAACAGAGCCACAGAAGTCCAGGGTCTGTGAGCACTGACCTGTCCCTAACTGTTGGGCCACCTCAAAGCACTGAGCCATTCAGGCGTCTGTAATGATGACACAAACATCCATGGTGAGTCAGTGGTGTCTGTGCTGTAGCTAAGGATTGTGACTGGCCCCCTTCTGTGGTCTCTCCTCCCTCCCAGCCCATGGCCACATCTCCCACTGCCTCCTGTTCACCATAGTCAGCTTGTTTCACTCTGCTGGTCCCTACTGAACTTCAGAGCTTAGCAGGACCCTGGAATTCTTGTGTCTTTTTCTCCTTCTCCAATGCCTTGGAAAACTCAAGCAGCCTGACCCTTGGAGACCCAGATGTCTACCCCTTCATCCTCCTAGCCTTCCTCTAGGCCCTCCTCCTCCCACAATGCCCTGGAGGAATCCAGTGGGCTTGGCCTTAGTGCTGTGAACTTTGGCTCCTCTTTGAATCCAGCCCAACACTGATGAGCTAGGAATACAAATAAGAAGCAAGTCAGGAGGCCTCAGCCTCAGATTCTCACCCTGTTGTGCTTGAAGGGTGTAACCAGGGAGGATTTGGGGGTCTGCTCTCAGCCTTTGCTGATTCTTCTACTAAATTATGATGCAGAGTGAAAAAAAAATAATAATTTTATTATTCTCACACCCAAGACAAGTCCCAAGCCCTGTATACCAATACAAAGTGATGCACAGGAAAATACAACTGTCTTCATTATCACAGAAGTTAAGCCTGTTTGTGTAGGCCACCAACTTCTAAGCAGTAGACGGAGGATTCCAGAAGGGTATCCAAACACCATACCCTTGAGTTTTCAAAGGCAATAATGAGAATCAGAAAATAAAGGACCCATGTAAGTGAAACCCTGGTGCACTCTACAAAAGGAGTGAGGTTATGACATGGTTAAAGCAATTTAAAGCAAGCACGGGTATCCTAATGCAACTTTAGATAGTGTGTGCCATGTTTTCTTTCTCCTAGCCCCTTCCATGCCACTTTCTGGCAATATTTATCTAACATTCAAAGTTAAAGTGGAGGCCCATCCACTCCTAACATGCCCTTGTAGTTGTTTTCCTATTATTCTACACACTGGGCTCTCCCAGAGCCCCGCTCAATGCATCTATCTTTTCTTGGCATCCGTGTGCCAGCTCATCTCCTCCCCGCGCCTTGTTGGCTCTGAGCCTTCGAATGCAAGCAAAGGTGAAGTGTTTGTAGACTCGCTCAGCACCCACAACATTAAAACAATTGGATGGGAAATAGCCTCATCTCGACACGCTGGGAGAGATGTGCTGCACACCCATTAGAGTTAATGGGAGTCACAGCCGCATCAAGGTGAAGCCTCTGCTCCCAAGGGCATGGTGGCAGGAAGAGGGGAAGTTTAAATTGGGACGTCCTCACAGAGCTGCCTTCCAACTCTAGGAATCTGCGTCTTAGGCTCAGTGGAAGCTGAGAACTGCTTACCAGGCCTGGACTCAGACAAAAGTAGCTTCCTAGCCTTGAGAGGGTTAGCAACACCAAGGAGACCTTAAGGGGTTCATCTGCAGAAAGGACAAAGCAAGAGTACACAATTAATCTGGCGACAATAGAGTCTATCGGGAAGCCAAGTGGCATTAACTGTACAGAATACACCACCCAACTAAGAGTATAGATAAACTAGCTAGTTTTATCATTTTCATCATCATCATCATCATCATCATCATCATCATCATCATCATCATCATCACAGTTGTTTTTATTTCTTTAGTACAAGGTCTACAGGGTCTCACTACATAGATGGGCCTCATAGTGATCCTTCCACTTACACTTCACAGCCTCCCAAATGCTGGGATTACAGGTGCGCACCACCACACCCAGTCTCAATCGCCATCTGGGTGTGCCTTGGGGCAGGGCAGGGCCAGCACAGAGGCCAGGGATGTAACCTCCAACCCTTGAGTCTGCCTAAGCAGGCACTTTAATCCACTGAGCAATTTGGCCAGCGCTGTCAACATCACAATGAACAGTAATTTCATCACTTTGGAAGACCGAGGAAGGTTTTAAGAGCTAACCTGGTTTTCCAGTCAAGTGGCTTCCTAGGACACCAGCAGCACAAATCATCCAGATCACCCCCACTTTGAGCCAACCCCTGGCAGTGTGTGTACAGTCTCGGTTCATCCTTGCAAAGGCTCTGAACCACATTCCTTGTCTTCATTTCCTAGGAGATTAAAGTGCAGAGACCTGTCCCTGTGTGAAGTAGGACAACATCTGCCATGGCTGATACACCCTGGCAAAATCATGGTTTTACAAACTTCATGAACACATGTCCAGCCCCCCTCCATTTGTCCCCATAGCCACCGTGTGTGATCAGAAGGCATAACACACTTTCAGGAAAGAGAAACCCCATGAGTCTAACAGCATAGGCCTTATCCCCTTCAGTTTAGAAGGCATTTGTTCTCCAGAATGTCATATAGGGCCAGACATGGGGGCACACACCTGTAATCTCCACACTCTGGAGGCTGAGGCAGGCAGATCTTTGTGAGTTTGAGACCATTCTGGGGTACAAAGTGAGCTCAAGGTCAGCCTGAACAACATGGGCAGACCCTGTCTCAAGAAAAAGAAGAAGAAGAAGAAGAAGAAGAAGAAGAAGAAGAAGAAGAAGAAGAAGAAGAAGAAGAAGAAGAAGAAGAAGAAGAAGAAGAAGAAGAAGAAGAAGAAGAAGAAGAAGTAGTCATATAGAATACTAAAAGTCATCAATACATATGACCATTCAGCACTTGATAACACAACCTAGACTTCAACATCTTGAGGCCCACCCTCTGAGCTAGGAATCCTCCAACTTCAGCTGGTCCCAACAGTCAACATATGAAAGTATCTTTTAGAAAAGATAATTCAATTTAACAAAAAAAAAAAAAAAAAAAAAAAAAAAAAAAAAAAAAAAAAAAAAAAAAAAAAAAAAAAAAAAAAAAAAAAAAAAAAAAAAAAAAAAAAAAAAACATTCTAAGATAACAAAAGGTTTTCTGAAAGGAGGAGATAGCTATAACACCAATCAATCCACAAAGACAACTCAGGAAGGACATAGACACTCCCAGCCCTGAAGGTCTCCCTGATTTCAGAAATCTGCACTGTAGTCCCCAGGATGACTTTCTAAATTTTAAGTATCTGTTCTCTATGCTTTCTTTGGACAAAATAAGCAAAATTTGAATGCAAACTTTCAGTCTCTTTGTTGAATGCTATAGAAAGCTCCTTGTCTTGCTTTCTTCTTTTTTTCCCGTCTTGCTTTCTTTTTTTCTTTTTCTTCTTTTTTGTACCGAGAATCAAACTCAGGACCTTGCACTTGCCAGACTGGTACTGTGCCACTGAGCTATGTCCTGGCCTGGAAGCTGTTTGTTTTTTCCTATTGTCAATGGATTAAAGAAAAAAATACTATTCATGTCACTTATCGAAGAACAGGAGAATGGACTCTATGTAAGGACATTGCTACAGGCATAGGACCATTGCAGTGGGGCCTGCAATAAGGGAAAGAGATTGGGCTCAACTCTGAACAGACCACCAACAGCAAGAATTTATAGCTAAGAAGCAGGCTGGTGACAATGGATAGAAAATAAGTAGGAGGGAACCACAAAGGGTAAGGAGCTACTCTGGATAAAGCAACCTTTGAGAATTTTTGCTGAAGACTGGCCAGGGAAATCAGCCATCACCTTGTGATGTGGGGGTCAGGGTGAGAACCCCACTTAGCTACCAGAGATGATTACATACTGAGGATGGGGAACTCAGTTAGACTGGTTTAGTAGGGTTCATTTGAAATTGGACAAGACAGAGATGCACAAATCTTAAGCCAAGTTTAAAAGGTCTTGTAAAGTTAGGTCAGAGAGAGCATCTTTGTCACATCTCTACATGGATTCCACCTCAAATGAAAGAGAAAAGTAGATTGCACTGGAGTATAAAATATAGATAACACAGTCAGCCAACTAGTCACAAAATATCTAACAGCCCAGCTCCATGACAAACAAGGGAGCACCAATCACTGTCCCCTCTAGAGGAGGTTTGCTGGACCTCCTCTTTTGTTTCTGTCACCCTCCCTTCCTTCCTCACTGCCATTGTTTATGGAGCAGGGTGCCTTTGGCTAGAAATGATACCCAAATCATGAAGCGCTTTATCAGGTTGAATCTAGGTAACACAAACCTCGGTTCCAAAAGAAGAACTAATTCTACCTAAAATTAGTAGGACATGCTTGAGGTCAGGAACACTCTCTGCCAGGGTACTTTAAGTCTCTGATTTCCACTGAATCATTTAGCAAAGCCTGGTCCCTTAGTCCTTCCTTGCTACCATGCTCCTGGTGGTTACTGTCATTCCCAATACTCCTATACGGGACCAGGGGCAGGAGGAGCTGAATTAAAGTGCTCTCCACTGAATATAGCACTTATACAGCAGAGCTGGGGTCAGTCCAGAGCCACTATGTCCCAATCTAAGACTCTTTGCCTTCTTATTTTCCCATCAAGATACATCCTAACCCAGAGTTAGGATAAGCTTTCATTTTTATACTTCTCAGCTTGTGGTGGGCTTCACTTTGCTTTATCTAAACTATTCTTTCTTCGTTGCTTCTGTGCCCCAAAACATTGAACCTGAGACTGCAGGAATCCTCCCCTTGAATTCTCTAGTGGAAAAAATAAAAGATGATTTTCTGTTCCTCTCTTGGATTCACAGATAACAGTAGCAATGCTCCACCACCTCGGATCTCAGCAGCTATTGTCCTCTGTATGTTTTATTCTTTCACATACACCTTAATTTGCTCAGGAAAGAAACAGATATCTGATATGACAAGTGTATGGGTATATTTTTTTTTTCCTGGAGATCTGACTGCTCATTTTTTCCTTGGAAGGGCCCTAGTGTCTTTCAAAAGTTTCAGCCATGGGTTTTTGAGAAACTTATCCTTGTGGCATGTCTGTCACTTTTCACAGTCCTCAAGCGAGGCTTGGCAATTTTCACATAATGGCATTTGTTGACAGGTTGTTAGGGCTGACAGTGAATATGTTTGAAAAACTGTCAAGCTGGTGAAAAAAAAATTAAAGAGAGAGCCTCCTTACATTTGAAACAGCATGTTAAACTGTAAGTACACCCTCAAAATGCAGGGGCCTCCAATCTCATCAGGTTACATGCTCACAGTGACAGCCTGAGAAGGTGGAATCCCTAAAAATTAATGTCATCTTGTCACTTCAAAAGTCACAAGGCACATTACCACTAAACTCTATTTATCTGCATAAAATTGAGTTTGCCTTTAATGTTCCATAACAGGTGAATGGAAGAGCGAAGATGCCACAGTGGACTCAGGCTCATGCAAGGTGTTTAATTGGCCAAGCATAACTGCCCGGAGAGTTGGCAGGCAGCCCAAACACAGGGCACAGGGACTCTACTCACTCGAACCACTGTGGCACTGGGGCTCTCTAGTCCACAGGTTTTCGAGGGATAAGGTAATTGATAAGAGGTGCTAGCTGCAGTGGATGGACAGTGGCGATATCCGTTACTTGTCCATCTGCAAAAACAATCCTACCTGGTCACGTGGAAGGCTCTCATTCCTCAGCACATCAAGGCTGCCTGTACTGACCCAGCACTGAGCGGTGGCATTTTCTGCAGGTGCCGAAGTGCAGCCATGACAGAATGGAACCCTCAGATGCTCCACTGAAGGTACTCACGTGCACAAAGCTAGAAGAGATGTCATGCAGGAAGTGCCCACTCCGGGAAACTTGCAACCCAGGTGGGAGTCCAAGGCAAGCTCCCGCACTAGGAAACTGGCAGGGAAGAAGGAAGACTCTTCAAACAGTTGAGAAACCCGAGTAGAGTGGAGGCTCTCTTCTCTTGGTTTGCTTGAGCCCAGTTTACTGAGCTTAACACACCTGTAGGTTTTTCCTGCAATTGAGATAATCCTGGACTGAGTATGATTAGTTATTCTGGTATGGGATTTGCTGTACTTCAGTTGGTGACTTGAGAATGGTCACCAACTAAGTATGTAAAAAAAAAAAAAAAAAAACCTATTCCTGAATTATTTAATAGCTATATCCCTTTTTTATTAGGAAACTACAACTTACTTAAGCCGTGAGACTACTATCCTCCTCTGAAGAATGGAATAGTGGTATCTTTATTCCTTATCTGTCTTAAGGATCAAACTTGAGCTAATATATATGCTTGAGATAACAATACCATGACTGTTATATCCTAGTGCCCAAATATTTTTGTTTGGAAGACAGGAACCCCTGAAGGAACCAGGAAGATCAAGGTCA
Organism: Myocastor coypus; assembly: GCA_004027025.1. Taxonomy (NCBI): domain Eukaryota; kingdom Metazoa; phylum Chordata; class Mammalia; order Rodentia; family Myocastoridae; genus Myocastor; species Myocastor coypus. Next base: position 38,197 of record PVJA010018979.1, read on the forward strand.
TTGAAGTTTCCATCAACCTTGTTGAGTGCTTTCAATCTTTTTTTTTTTTTTTCCTTTAAAGCAAACCAATCTCCTCTAAGAACAAAAAGTTTCTCTAATGATCAATGTAGTTTCTACCAGTGTTTCTCAATAAACTTGTACCTAAAACCAAAGATTAAAACCCTTCAGTTGTGTGGTTTAGAACACCAGCGTTGCCACCAGGGCCCCCATCCAGCAGCTGAGACCCAGGCAGGCTCCTGAACTTTGCAAGCTCTGCAGGATGTAGAGTTTAATCAACCAAGAACTCTGAGGGGCTGGCACTACATCATGCCTGAGGGGCAAGCCTGCTGTCTCCTCTTGGCTGGGGGAAGAATTTCTCCTAGGCAGGAGCGTCAAGTCTGATTTTACAGTGCTGTCTCTGAGATTACCCAGGGGGTGGGCAGAAAGCTGACAACAAAAGCTTTTACAGCGTTTGGGACTCGCCTTTGCAGCAAGGGGTTCTGGCTGGAGAGGGGTTTCACGGGCTGGGCAGGCGCAGCGAGCTCCTCTGGAGACACGGAACAGCAAGGAAGAGCAAGAACAGCTCTTGTGTTACAAATGAACACCGTTTATTAAAACATAAGAAATACACAGAAAAGGGCATAAACCAAAACTCTGTCTTCAGGAATTTTCATGAAGTGCCCACCATCTTCCAACCAGAGCAAGAAAAGATTGACCACCCTTAGAATATGAGCAAGCTGCTTGCTAGTCACCAGCTGTTCCTGCTCAAAGCAAATCACTCTCCTAACTTCCTTCTGGGAGTACAGAGATCCCAGGCTTTTTTATTTCTCAAACTTTTGTTTTGTTTTGCTTTTTTTTTTTTTTTTTTTTTTTTTTTTTTTTTTTTTTTT